>APFE030205366.1:121680-183788 GCA_000404065.3 Pinus taeda | reverse complement strand
TTTCATGTCCAAACTCACGTTACTTCTATCATTTCCATGATTGTAAAGGCCATTGGTATCAGTATATCGCGATCCAATTTCTCTTCTGGCAAGCATTGCAGAAATTGCAACAGTCCATCCAATGGCAATTTCAGCGAATCTTTTTCAAACCACTTGAGCAGCGCCAAACCCACACCGAAAACAGTCTTGATGCCCTCACAGAGAAAAATGTCCCAGATCCTAACTACTAATGGCATTGGCAAGTCGGTAGAAAAAACCGTCATGAACCATCTGCTTCCATACATCAAGGGCGTGATTTTCTGCTCCTCAAAATGCTTCCCAACCCTAGGCAACACCTCCTTCACCAGCATTGCAAACTGACAGAAGCATTGATGCAGAAGAGGCAAATCGTCCCCATAAAGACCTCGCAATGGCTTTTTCTCTGCGCCCTTGAGCACTGCCACCATCACCCAAAATGCCTCTTCCTCACTCATGTAATGTAGAATCATGGCTGCTATGAAGTTCATTCCCTGGGTATACCCCACATCTTTGTCGTACATAGAATACGCCTTCAACACATTGTGCAGAGATATTTGGGTAGCCCTGACTCTAGCAAGAAAAAAATCGTTGGATCTTATGGTCCTTCTGAGATCATTGACAATAAATTCCTCGTATTCGGACTCTTCAGACGATAAGAGTAAAGGGTAAATTCCAAGGTTGGCCAACAGAAGTTCCCAGCCGCCTGAAATGTGTTGCCAAACGCTACCTCGAAGCCAATCTACAATACCATGTCTGATCGCCCTTTTAACTTCTTGTGGGTTCCTTAACATCAACACCCAATAACTAAGGGTTTGGTTGTCGCTTTCAAAGTTGTGATGGTCTTTCTGTGACCTGAGCTTAAACGGATTGTTGGTTCGGCTAATAGGACAGCCAGTCATTGTTAACTTCGCGGCTAGGCCCTTTTCTGTTTTGAAATTAGTTGACAGTTGAACTGTTTTATCATTTGTCTTGCGTTCAAGCTTGACACTGCCCTTCATCTTGTCTATTCCACTTATTTGTGGACTGTAGCGGTGGACTGCTGTCGTGAAAGGGATTTTGATATCCATTTGAAAAGATGGGGATGGAACTATATAATTAGAAGTCAGAACTATGCCTGTCAAAACTAGATCTCATACGATGCTAAACTAGATCTCAGTAGATACAGTGCAAATATGGTGACTTTCAAAATTGGTTGTATCCTTTTTATGAATATATATGGATCAGGTCTAACCGACTTGATTTTAATACATGGGTTTCGCAGTCAAGCGTATTACGAACTGTGAATCAATGCGCCTATCTTTGCTCGCATGCAATGTTTCGGAATTTGAAGAATTCGAAATGTTGAGTATGGAAATTACCAGATTGTTGAATACAGAGATGGACTTCAAAGATGTATTGAGAGGACTTGAGAGATTAAACAATTGATTTAGTTCTTTTTCTTTAAATTTAGAGATTACAAAATTTATAAAATAGATTAAACTGGTTGTGTCGAGAATATTTGTAAAATCATAAACTAGAGCAAACAATTAACCGTACCTCTATCTATAAAATTTCAAAATATACAAGTTGAACAATATTAATAATGCTAATTTAGCATACCTCAATAGAAGTGAGAAGTTAAATATAATAGAGATGTAATACTACCCAACTTACAATAAAAAGAAATTCTAATTTAACATAAAAGCACACATTTTTTTAATTTACTCACATCTTTTTGTAACTCAGAGAAGCTTGAGGAGATGTAAGATTTTCCTCTATGGACATGAAAGTGGCATGGACAATAGTGTTAGAGGTAACAGGATGGTATGATATTACTTCAAAAATTTGAAATCAACGCTTTTCATACAAACAACATTGAAAGAAGCTGCGGATGTAAATGGATATGAGTATATTTTAATATGGATTATTTTGTCTGATAAATATATATAAATATAGTAAATGAGAATCATAAATATAGATGTATTTCATGTTTGGTCTAAATAGGCATTATCCATCGTATTACCAAAAGCCCAAATGTTAAAATTAGCTAGAAAGATAGGGGTTTTAAATCATATTATTTTAATATTAATAATATCATAAATTTATAGATGTGTCTTTATGGAAAAGTGCCTTTTTTGGTACTGCACTCATGGTTTTTTCATTTTTGGGTATTGCATTGGCATGGAGAAGTACACTCTTGAGTAATGTATTTATGGTGGGAAATTTTATGGTCTACTTTATAGTTTGTACTTTATTTAGACTATGAGGTGAAGAAAAGTAATTTAGAACATAGTATGAAAATCTTATTTAATTTGAGTAGCTTATTTTTATTGTGACCAATAAGATAAGGGAATGTTGATATTGGCGAATAGAGCATGTCAAAATTTTAAGTAGAGTGTTTACTTTTAAAGGAGGTTGAAAATTTGTCATAGTGTTAGAGGGGTGACAAATCTAGATGTTATTTTTAAGGAAAGGGGGTTCATACAATTTTAAATGATTCACCTTGACCATTCACCACCTTGACCACATATCCTCACTTGGTGCAACATATCAATATGCTGCCACGATTGCAAAAAAAATTAAACAAAAGAAGTGTGACTTTGGATCTGCGAATCATATAGGGCAAGAGCACCCCCAAACTACATAACAAATGAAAAAACCAAGGTAGAGCAACCTAAGGTAACCTATCAAAGCTGCAAGAAAAGAATGACACCATGAATATGGACAAGGACACAGGGAAGTGGCGTGAGTTCCACACGAGCCCCACTCACAACAAAAATGAATGTTTCACTAAGAAATCATTTGTGACTGAGCTAAAAGCTTCAGGGTCCAATGCATGTTCTGATACTGAGCCAGAACTCGACAAGGGCAATGAGAAGTGGAAGTAGGTTATTGATGCAGAACCTAGTTCCATCTTTCCCACCACCAAGAACATGAAGATTGAGCCCAAAGATCTAGAGGAGGGGTAGCTTCTCTTTCAGTCACAGATGTTGGTGACAGGTTCTCCTCCACAGTTCATTGTCGACAATGGGAGCCAAAAGAACGTCATTTCAACAGAGACTATTAAGCAGTTGGGCCTACTGACCACCTTAGACTTGTAACCATACACCATCGGGTCGCTCCACCAAGGACGATATCTCTGTGTCAACCAGTAGTACGACCTTCCCTATAGAATCACACCCTTCATAGATGAGGTATTGTATGCTCTTGCTCCTCTTGAAGTTTGTGATGTGTTATTAGGCTAACCATACTTGTGGAGGCGCCATGTTGTGTATGAGTCCGAGCTTCACACTATTATTATTACTTTGGTAAATACGTTATACAATATGCTGGAAGTAGCCTCACCAACCTCCTTATCTTTGATCTCTGTTAAACAATGCAGTAAGATCATCTACCGAACCGAGAAAATTGTTTTCTTTCTAATTCACTCTGAAAGTAAGGGGAAGATAGTGGCCACATCCATGGCCCCCAAGAGGTGGATAAGATTGTGGAAGAATGCAATGACATCTTCTCCTCACCCATAGGGGTACCTTTGCATTGCCAGGTCAAGAATTTGATCAATCTGACTCCCAAAGCACCTCTATGCAATGGGCCGATATACCACCTCTCCATTTTAGAAAATTAACAAATCAAGAGGCAGATCTAGGAGTTGTTGCAAAAAGGGCACATCCGACCAAGTTCCTGACCTAGTGGGATCCCGATTGTAATTGTACAAAATATGGATGGAACCTAGAGGCTCTACATTAATTATTAGGCACTAAAAAAAAATCACTATCAAGATCATATATCCAATCGCATAGATTGATGACCTTCTTTACCAACTCAAGGGGGCCAAGTATTTCAGCAAAATCAACTTGAAGTCATGCTATCACCAGTTTCTAATAGAACCCGTAGATGTATGGAAGAGCATCTTCAAATCAAAGGAGGGACTTTTTGAGTGGTTAGTCATGGATTTTGGGTTGAAAAATGCCACTACAACTTTTATGAGGATGATGGATGACATCTTCCGACCCTTCACTAACTCCTTCATTGTTGTATATCTCAATGACATCCTCATCTTCAGCAAGAGTTGTGAAGAACACCTGCAACACATTCGACAGGTCCTTCAAACCATGTGACAACACAAATTATGTGCCAACTTGGAGAAATGTGCCTTTAGCATGAGCTAGGTCTAATATTCAGGCTACATCATTGATGAGAAAGGCATGCATGTGGATCTAACTAAGATACGAGTCATTTAGGATTGGCTAACCTCGAACACTCTAAAAGAGGTTCGCAAATTTTTGGGCCTCACTAATTTTTATTAGAGGTTCATGTTGAGATTCTCTCATATCACTTGGGCTTTGAGTCAAGTTACCAAGGGTGGAGAGAAATACAAGTTTTCTTGGTTCGAGTCCCAATAGAAGGCATTTGTTGAAGTGAAACACCACCTCTGCTATGCACCTCTATTCACATTTCCAGAACTGTAACAACCATTTGAAATTGAGATAAATTCCTCCAATTATGTTATTGGTGCAGTTCTCACCTAGTAAGGCCATTCGATGGCTTATCATAGTGAGACACTTTTCGCTACAATTTGGAAATACCCAAATATGATAAAGAGATGTATTCTATCATGTAGGCATGTCCAAAATGGAAACATCACATTCTGGGGAAGGAAATGATCATCCACACAGATCACCAACCTTTTTAGTTTACACAAATGTAAGGGAAGTTATAGAATGATCGACATCAGAAGTGGTCTACATATTTGCAACAATTTAACTTGAACATTAAATACAAGAAGGGAAGTACCAATCATGTTGCAAATTGCCTCAGTAGGTCCCTAGTTGCAACACTGACTAGTGTTCTCAACTCTTGTGGCCACAAGACATCTAAATGGATGCAACTATACAAAATGATCCAGACTTCGCCACCACATACCAGATGCTAGTGGATTTCAAGCCAATTCTAGAATTCCACCTCCAGGATACATTATTATGCTACCTAGGCCATCGTTGTGTTTCTTCAAGCGAACGTACCAAGATGATTGTGCAGGAACACTATAGTCGGGTCATTGGACACTTTGGTGTGGAGAAAATCATGGCCATCCTATAGAAGTATCTTTATTGGCCAAAAACCTAACAAGATGTTGAAAAATATATCAGATCTTTCACTGCCTATGCCATCGCCAAGCCAACCATCAAGATCTCGGGCACAATGTGAAGCCATGGAAGACCTTTATAGGGGTTCAGTACATGATATTAAGGAGGGTTGCATGATTGCAGTGCTAGCAGATGGAGATCCCAAAGGCTATCCATTTTGGGTTGCTAAAGTTATGAATGTCTTTACAGAAACTGTGGTTGTTTCCAGTGTTGAAGTTTGTTGGTATGCTAGAGATACAGACCCATTCAATGGTTTGTATAAGCTAGAGATGGTAGTTGACAAAAAAAATGGTGGAAAAAGAAAAAGAAAGGGTACAAATATAAATCGCCGCCGCATAGACATATTACAATTGGAGGATGTTGACATACTTGTTTATGACTTCAATTTAACAAAGAGAGGAACTCTTCGCTTCAAGATAATAGAGATTCTGAAAAGGCTGTTACCAGAAGGAATAGTGTTGACATGGGAATCTGCTGAAACCAGTCGTAGATCTAGAAGACTTTTGAAACCTGGAATGTTGGGCATGCATGTGGACTCAGATGGGGCACTAGTTGATGAAAGAGAAGAATATGGAAAATCTTCGTCAGCATCCAGTCACTCATCTGAAGATGTGAATTGTGATGGTGTGCAAGAAAATATGAGTGATTTTGAATAATTGTTTAAGACAGATTATATCACTGATGTATGCATCATATCTTCAAACAAAATTAATGTTTTCCATATGTTGTTAAATGAGAAGTTATGAAGCATTTTTATGTTGTTGGATTATGTCTTAAGTATGATAAATTTTATTGTTTAAATATCTACAATGCAATATCAAATTAGAGATATAATGTCTGTTTTATTCAGTATAAAAATAAAGACTTTTGATTTCATTGAGTGATATACTTTGTTCATAATGTCATGGTTTTTTAATTTTATAGTTGAAAAAATTTCAATTTCTTTTGTATCTAGCATGGTGTGGTTGAAAACATGTTAAATTTATACTTAGGAAAGAAAAATGATATTCTACCAGAAACATTAATGTGTTTTTTCCTTAAAAATTAACTTTGTTTGAGACATAAAAAATTGGTTTTATTAGCATTTTTTAAAAAGTTTGAAAATTGACCCTAAAAAAAAAAACGTTATTCCAGTAGCATCACTTTCGTTTTGAAGCTATATTTTGCACAAAAATTTCGTAGTAAATTTCGTAGTCACCACCATTTTTAAAACACGTTCAAAATTGGCACCTAAAAAAAAAAACATCGTTCCAGTATACACACTTTTTGTTTTTAGCACTGTTTTTGATGTTTTTTTGGGGTTTTTGGGCCAGAGTTCCCGTTTTGAGTTTATAGTTCCCGTTTCAAAGTTTACATTGTTTTGATCTACCTTCACCTTTTACATGTCACTTGTGTCTTACAACCATTGCACCACCAAGGAATTTCTCGCGAAGACTCTTAGGCTTTCATCCCCAGTTTCTGCTTTGGCATATTACTCCTCCCCACAGGGTTCGAGTTCATAGTCCCCCGAGTCCCCATACCGGCTCCTCTTCGGGTTCATCTGATTCGGAGGCTCCTTCACCACACACTGTCACCATGTTAGGACCCACTGTAGGTGCATGAACCCAACCTAGTATTGCCTCCGGTTCTACCCCGGTAGTCACATACAGCAGAACCGTATCAGGAACCATTCCAGCAGCTCCCATGGTACCTTTCATGGTTATGTTAAGTGTCTCAGATTTTAGCCACTTGATTAATGACCCTATACACCATGATGTTGGTTGGCTAGCTATGCCGACTAAGCTTCCTTCTGACATTCCCAAGTTTGAGGGTAATCCTAGAGAAGACCCCACTAATCATGTCTGCTCCTTGCATATGTGGTGTTAGTCCAATTCCATCACCAATGATTCCATCCATCTTCAGTTGTTCCAAGGCATGCTCATTGGAGATGCTACAAAGTCGTATGTTCACCAAGTCGCTGCCTCTCCTTCCACTTTTGCAATGCTTGCTAAATAATTCATTTCATGTTTTAAGTTACCTCTCTGATATGACATTGGTACAAAGTTCATCTTCCAACCATCTTTCCGATCATATTCAGGAAGGGCTTAAAAGAAGGAGCATGTTTCGTGCTCCAGCCTTTGAAGATCGTGTCTACCTCGATTGGTTTCTTAGGACTCTTTAAGCGCTTACTGCTAAATATGTTGTGTATCATTTTCCTAAGACAAAGGAAGAGGCTCTCCAGATTAATGTGAGATATGACTTCATTTATGCTCAATCCGGTTATGTCTATACTATTATACCAAACCTCCCCCGTTCTGGTGGTGCCAATGTACCGGGGGAATCTCACGCCACCAATAGTATCATTGGAGCTATTTCACATCCTTAACCATATACTCAACAAAGTTATGGCTATCTACAGGGGGGCACCAGTTCCTCTAATTCTTATGCCCCTCCTACTAGCAACATGTATTCATGAAAAAGCACATCTTATGCATTTACCCAACCATATCAGCAAATGTGAGGGCCAATTAGTGCTCAACCTATCTACTAGATTGTTTCCCCTTCACCATATTATACATATGTATCGCCAAGCACTCTAGCCCCTTAGGCATTAGTGTTGCAGCCTCCCATTCATACTCATCCCATCAACCACTGCCCCCTTAGGGTCAAGTGTTTGCACTGCAAAGTGAGAGAAGTCCCCCAAATTCAAAGAAAAATAATAAGGGGAAAGGTAACATAAGTAACAAGGGTAACTAGGGTAACCAAGGTAATCAACCTAATGAATTGCAAAGGAACTAGCCTAACACGAACAACCAGTAATATTGTGACTAGCCCAAGCAAAACAAGGTTATCTGTATGAAAAAGCCTTTTGCATGTTGTGGTGGACATGGCCATTATACTCATGAGTGTCCCCTCTTACCCCTATTGCACCAAATGTCGGAAGCCCAAAAAGCTTCTAGAGGTCAACTGCACATAAAACAACTACATGAGAATCATGTGCCATCTCAACAAACCATGCTCACAAATCCTTTCCCTCAACAAGTATTTGTTGTTTCTCAACCTTAGCAAGGTCAAGTAACCAACCTTCCACAATCTTCTATTCCTGGTGATTACGAGATCCTCATGATGAATTCTGACGAGGTCAATACCTTTGATATCAACTTGTAAACTTGGTCACTTCAATATGATAATCCATCGACTTTGTCTGCCACTGAGTCCAAAACGAAAGCATCTATTGAGCCTCTTACAACACCAAATGGTCTACTATAGATCCCTCAACCTAAATTTGAGTGAATTCCTAAGATCCCCAAGGGATAATTACGTAGTAACATGGCTTCTAACCAAGCTTCCCATACGTACAATATAGTGGACGACTTGGCAAAATCACCTATTTCCATGTCGATGCCTGAAGTCCTCGAGTCACAACCATCTCAAAAGAAATCTCTACTAACCTCCTTGGGAATAGTATATTCTTCATATGATTGCTTTATTTTCTTTCATGTTGATACGTTAGAAAATCCTCCATTACCTCCATCCATTACGTTCCAGATACCAATCTGAGTCTCTAATGCCATCATCTCGTCATACATTATTGATGAAGTCACATCCACCTGTGTGATGTCCACTACTATTTGGAAGTAACTCAAGTCACCTTAGTTGTTCCCATCCACCATCATTTTGCATACTTGGGATGGTAATTCCTCCCAACCTATCGGCATGTATCACAATTTTCCAGTGACTCGTGCAAGAAAGGTCCTTCATGTCGACATTGAGGTTATTGATGCCACTCTCAATTACAATATTCTCTTGGGGCATAATTACACTTATGCAATGTTAGTAGTTTCATCTGTGGTTTTCCACAATATGTGCTTCCCCCATGAAGGGAATACGGTCACCACTGATCAGCTGACATACTACGAGCTGATGTCCCTGACCTCCCCTGAGTCCTTTATCTTGTCGATATCCGACAAACAATCATGTATTCCTCTCACCAGTGTCTCACCTAGAGTCTAAAAAGATTCCTCATTATTAGGTTCTTTCCCTCATCCTCCCCTCTTATCATTGAGCCTAGATCTTTAAGTGTTTTCATGTTACAAGTGTCACGGACTACTCAAAAGTAGTTTGGTACATATGATCTGCTACCAGCTTCTCAGCACCCCATGGTTACCATCCTGGCCTAGCCATCCGAGTCCACCCTCCTAGGACCTCATCCTTTTCTGGGTGCGTCGACTTTGTTCCCAACAGGAACTGTTCCTCGAGGTTTCAACCATCTAGGAGTTATTCTAGCAAGACATTACCCTGTAGGCCATATACCTTTCTTGTTTCCTCCTTCGGGAATATTTTCTATCCCTGTCATGGCTTCATTGGTCCACCCTAACATGAATTTGGGGCTCCTAGTATGGTACATTCACCCCCATGTGAACACTTCACCTAGTTAGCTAAGACCATGTCATGCTTTGAATTTAGCTCAACTGGTCCCTATGACCATTGTCACTGCTCCAGTTCCACCATCACCTCAACAAAAACCCACTTCTACTTCAAAAGCCTCAGGACAGGGGGGAAAAGCCAAGAAGAAGGAACCTAAGGACACAGCTTCAAAACATCTCCATCTCGCATAGCTCCAAAGCTGACAACTCCATGCAGTTTGTGTGAGGTTGTTGGGCATGCCACCAATAACTATCTTGAAATTCCTCATCTTAAACCTTTGGTTCACGAAACGTTCCCGAAGTCAAATATCCCTAAGGTCCAAGTTACCTTATCGCAACCATCCTAGAAACTCAAAATGTTATGCACAAATCACCCTTGTGCCTTGTGCAATCGTTATGGTAATTATTCCTATTATTTCCCTCTTCTTGATGAATTTCATGATTGCCTCCAAGTGCTTCGCGACATCAAGGCCACTCGTAGTGGATCATATACTCCTCTACCTATGGATTCTGGTACAACTATTACACTAGAAAAGGGGGACTCTGGTCCCACCATTGTGATCCCTCTCCCCAATGTGGAGATGATTGATTCCATGGTCCATGTCCTTTACTTGTCATTATCCATGAGTTCCTCGCAAGAAAACCTCTATGAGTTTTATGAGCATGCTTCTATCGAAAATCCTTCATTGAGAAGCCTAGGTCTCAACATAGGTATATGTTTCATCTACTAGCTCGTTATTTACCATTCTAGATGATGTGTATGGGAACCTTATTTCTCAGGATGATGGATCAGGTATTTTGCCGCATCACGCTCTAGTCCTCCCATCTTCCATTCTAATGAGGACATCATGGAAGCCATGACTACCCTTGATTATCCTTGGGATGATATGCACCATCATGTGTACTTCCTTCCATATTTGGAGTCCACCATTCTAAATACATCCAGTACAGACATAGCATACAGGGGGTCGCATAGGCCCCTACATCTCCTTAGCATCCTTTGGAGGATCTCTTGCCAAGTTGGACCAATATTCTTGAATCCGTCTTTCAAGCACTCGGAACACAATGGTGCTCCACAAGCTCCTCTTGCTAGGGGGCATCGTTACCACCATTGCATACCAGATCAATCCTCTCCATCACATATGCTTGCGGGAAATATCCCATGATTAGGGGCATGATGGTTTTCACCCAACCATATTCTCAATAGATTAACATAATTATCAACCTAGATCACCACCGAATCTAGGTATGATGGATTATCCTATCATTCCTTTGGTAGTTTGTCCTACCGGCCTCTCCAGCGATCCATATTCACATCACATATTGTAGATGTTTGATCCCATATCTTCAAATATTCTACTCTATGTAATACCACCTTTATCACATACTCCCCATGTTTGACTTAGTGGGTGAGCATGATTCTAGACCTCCTCTAGTAGTTCATTCTCATTCTCCTCTTCCCTTTATTCTTCACTAGGAACCACCATTCCAAGAAGCATTAATGCCATCTTTAGAAAAGTAAGGCCACTTACCTGAATGTTGTTGATCATGAGTCCTACAGTCATTTTGTTTGCTATGATCTCCACAAGATTTAGGGCCCTTTCCTCATCTCTAAATTCACCAAAACTCACTTAGCAAATGAATTGAAATTGGAGGGAAAATGGCCTTTTGTAGAAAAACCCACAGTTGTTCTATCGCCCATTGCGTAAAAACCATAGCTCACTTTGATGAGCCATTAAAACCATTTGAAATCTCTCATTGAGTACTATAATGGTTCTTTCTTAGTTTTTTATGATTTGACACTTCACTAGGAAGCCATTTTTTCATGAAGGGTCACGTTGTTGCCTCTCAAAATTGAATTTCTTCATATGCAACACTTGTACTTTGGGTACCACCTTCCCTTTGTTCTTGTCTTGTCACATGTTGATTTTCTTCATGAGCAGCCATCATTTTCTCATACTTTCATGGTCCCCACCGAGCCTATTCTGTGTGGCAGTGTCATTGAGTCACCCTTGTTCACAACATCTGCAATGAGTCAACTTTTCATTCATGGAGACTATTTTGTGTCCCATTATATAATGTCACAATGTTCCATCCATATTTTCATACCATTCATCCCATTTTGCCCATTTTTTCCTTCAGTCATACTGTCTGCCATCCTCTCCAGAGTTTAATCAGTCGTTGCCACGTCAACCATGCACTTTATGCTCTAACAAGGGAAGTCATATGTTTTTCCCTCTCTCCCATTTTTCCATTATCCCTGTTGTCAGTCCATCAGTCACATTACTATTTTCGCTCGTGCCTTAGTTGAGGATTCACATTGCCTCACCTATGGCATCCCTATTCTATCAGCATGAGTAGGTCTATTCCACAAGAATGACCTAGAGAGCAGTGTATCTTGGTTCCAACTTCCACTCTTTTTCGGTGTCATAGAGAAAGAAAATGGAATCATCATTTCCCTTTGACTTGGTTGTTTCATGTTCTTCATTCATACACATGATGGTCTAGTGATGCATCAGATTATATGAGTGATTCTCGGGTGTGTGTGAGATGTTTTATACCTCATGAGGGGGTGGCCCTTCAGGTGGCCCCCCACATACTTGGATGCCTTCGTAATATGTTGTATCCTTAGATAATGTTACACAAATTTTATGGGTTCGATTCTTACCACTTGCAACATTCATAGCATGCATGTATCCTTCAGATAATCCATTCATTTTTGCAGAGCCCTTTCCTATTCAAGAGGGCTTCTTTGGTTGTTCTACCCTGCCTCCCACCCATTTTTCAAGGGAAGGAACATTATATGTCATGTACTTAGATGTTATCGTATTCAGTCCAGGCTCATGTTTTTTCCAGGTGCATTATGTATGTGGGACACAATTGTATTATTTTCTGGCTCATTTATGCGAACATGTCATGTACCATTCAGCATGTATTTTAGTACTCAGTTTCATGTTTCTGGGCACATCATTATTTTTATACTAAGTTATCTCAGTGGGTATAGGTATGCCTCCCCCACCTCAGTGAGATATGGTACCATAACATAAAGGGAGACTAGCATTGGTCTCACCCCCTCTATCCCTATCCTTTTTCACTTCACCTCCATTGGTCTCTCTCTCTCTCTCCCTCTCTCTCTCTCTCTCTCTCTATGACTCCACTTCGTTATCTAGTATTTTGTCCTTACAACATACTTCGGTCATACGTTTTTCTCCTAAAATTCATACATTGTGAGGAAATTTGTTATCACAAAAAATGATCATCTAGCCATAATTTACTACATCGGTTGAAGTACCCAATGTAGGGCCAATTTTACCATAGCAAAATTGCTTTCACTGTGAGAAACTACTTAATAAACCACATTTGTTAAGCCATTTATGATTAAACCCATGAATAATAATTAAATAAATCACTATTTATTTAATTATCTTCTAGGAATAATTAATTAAACCATTGGTTAATTAATATTCCTTGTCACATTTGACCCAATTATGAGAAATAAATAGATAAATAGATAAATCACTAATTATCTTATTTTTCTGTAGAAATAATGAATTAATTACTAATTAGTTATTATTCCTTGTCAATTTTGACCAAATCCCTTAGGAATAAATAAATAAATCATTATTTGTTTATTATTCCTTAACCATATTTCTTGAGATGATAAATAAATCATTTATTTATTTATTATTTCTAAATAAAAGTTTAATTACCTTTTCCCTCTAACCAAATATAATAAAATATTCCAAATGGTTATTTCTAGAATGGGGTTAATAATATTTTATTATTTCTCATTATTTGAGTATAACCTAATAATTTGTTATAAATATAAGGCTTCTCCATTCATTATTCACTTTCAATTATTTTCATTTTTGCACTCACTCTTGTAACTCTGATTACTATCATTGTCACACACCATTTTTCTTTTCCATTTGAGTTCTCATTGAGCTCAAACATTTTGTTAGCTAGGTTTTACACATTATAGAGGAGAGGGACTATACAAAAGTTGAAGACATTTGAGGATAACCAAGAACCCATCCCATAGAGGGGGACTAGTAACATCATTTGTTCCCTTCATAGGTGTTGTTTAATAAAATATATTCTGTATATATCTTGTTTCATTGGATTGTTGGAGTTACTTGCACTTATTTTACTATTCCATTTTTCAGTTTAACTATGATTGTAGCATAGAGTGGGGCTTTGGCAGGTTTTGTTTCTATCATTTGTTGCAGATCTACAATGTTTAGCAGTCATTGTCATTGTTTGGATTGTTTTTCATCCACAGCCTAAATTGGTTTCTTTCCGTACACATTCGAGAAGAAAACACAATAAAAAGATGGAAAACTACAAAGGATTAGATTGTCTTTCTTGTTTTGTGTTATATTGGAAACCAACAGAAAGGGGCAGAATGTTTTTCTTAAGCAGCAAAAGCAGGGGTGTTTAAAAGAAGAAGATAATATCACATGAGAGGGGTTGTGGAGGTGGGTTTGGTTTCCTCTATTGCAAACAATTCCATGAAGGAACTATTGGGTTCCATGCATATAAGGAAGGAACAAGGAGAAATTTGCATGTGCCTGTGTAGAACTCAAGGCCTCTAAATCCACCAGAGGTTGGAGGGAATCAATACCTTGCTGTCCCTACACCAACCACATATTATCAATTTAATACTTGAGAAAATTCTCCTTGAAGACCTGGAATTTGGCTCGAGGGTGACTAGACTACAAGAAAAACAACATTCCGATGTAGGCTAGAGTATAGATGTGTGGAGAAGTCTAGTCCCTAACTTAGTTTCCATACTCAGTCTAGAGATAAGTATTTCCACCATTGTTGATTTTAAGTTATATCTCTTCAAAACATTATTGTAACAATAACCACATTTACATGATTTTTTGTTATTGGGCATTCAGTTCTTTCCATTTTCCTCATTATTATGTGCATATCTTGATAGGGCTATGGGATGGTACAGGCAATGGGTTTGTCTGTTATTCATGAGGTGAAAATTAGTCATGTGCAAAAATTTATAATAGGTTGTACATAGGTTATGTTACGTCTAGATAGATTGTTCCTAAAGGGTATGAGTAGAAAATGACACCTCTAAGCAAACGTATATATTCACCCTTTCCCACCACTGATGATTAAAAACAAAACAAAAGGATAATATGCAAAATATGCCCTATTTTTCATCGGGGAGCTATAGAAACTTATTAAAATATTACTACAAAAATGCCATTGGCAAAGCTGCATTCATTGTCGATGAAGGATGAAAAATATCTATCACTCCTTAAAGTTGAGTGATTGACTTGTCAAGGGACATTGGATTCAAGGTATATTAGTGAGTGAAATCCTCCCATTAGTTTGATCTTTAGCTTCAACCTTGGAAGTGGTAGACTACAATCCTATAGGTGATGTTAATTTTAGATTAACATGTTCTTTTATTAGGAGAGTTACTTCAATGTTCCATATTATCCCATTTATCAATCCATTTTATTCCCATTAGACTTGAATCATTATCACATTGACAATAACTAAAGAAAGAGCATAAACGATAAATGCAGAAGGCAAGTCAAGGTAAGAGAACACAAGTATATGGCTCAAGCCAGGGAAAAGCCCAAGATGGGGAAAGCCCTTGATCAATTATTCTTATTATTAATGTCAAATGTTTAGAAAATATAGAGTACAATAATTCAAAGTGAATATGACATTCTAATTTCAATATTTAATATCATTTCACTTAGACAAGTAGATGGCCCAATGAAAACTACAAAATTGTGCCCTATCTAATGGTCAATGATGGCCATGACATCAAAAAAACACTCCCTCTTGAGCTCAAACTTCTTTATCAAATTGAATCCTGATTTGGACTTATTAGATCCCCAAAATAACCCCTTTTATCACCTCCAAACTTCCTTCAAGGGTTGTGGCCTTCCTTATAGCAATTCAAATCATCCTTCTAGACTCTAGACTAATTCTAACCCTCAAACATGCCTCAAGAGCCTTATTCTTCCACAAGACAAGGTCTATGGCTATCCTAGTTGTTACTTACATTTTTGGCCCCCTTTCCAAGCACTATTAGGCCTACGACCTTCCTAATGAAGCCTCCTAGTGTTGCAACCTACTTGAAGAAGAGAGATCCTACACAAAATAGTCCCAACACACATTCTGAACTATCTTGAAGTCTAGAATTGCCTTCTTGTAGGATATTGCCTAAAAAATAGGATAAACACTACAAGAAACATGCATCAAATTAACCTAGAATTTTTCCTAATAGTCTCAACCTCCTACCTAAGGAACTTAGCCAATCAAACAAACCAAAACAACCTTTCCCTTCCTCAGTTGGTGGAGATATATTCCTTCTATGACTATTTTAGAGAGGAGAAAATAAGAGATTTGTATGTATCAAATGAGGACTTCACTTCTATTTATAGGAGTTGGAGAGGGATTCAACTTGATTAATTAACCAAAATCCAATGTTGTTAAATTACACGTGTGGGCTTCAATCCAAAAACATATTTATCCTTGTCCAAATTTGGCAATCTTTAGGTCAACTTTGGTCCTCTTGAAAAGAGGAATTCAATGTCACAATTATCTTCTTCAAATAATATTCCCAAAGTGAAAATTTTCCCTAGTTTCCAATTTTAACACCCTCCCAATGAGGGATAATTCCACCTACCAATCCATCCATCATCATGCCATCCTGTCATCATGAACTATCTTTGAATCCCTTCTCAACTCTGCTGAACACTGATATAGATAATGAAGAAGAATTGATCGAGAGTGAGTCATAAGACCTTGCCACTTTCAACTAACAAAAGTTAGTCCACATAACCAGGGGTAGAACCCTCAATGGTCTTGATCTTAGATAATTTTTTTGAACACCATACATCCTAGTCATAAGGAGTACGACAGTATACGTTGCACCCAACTGCGCTGCTATGGTCCCTATCAACTTTTCCCAACTCATTCACCAGGTGAGAGGTACATCCCATGAGTCTGAGACTACATAGGTAGGATGTACGTTGGGGCATATGCAGGAGAAGGTGAACCAATCATTTTGCGTATAAGCCGTAGGAGAAGGTGAACCACTCAACAAAATCTATTGGGAAGACGTCATTAATGCATGCATCCAAACATCAAATATCCCTCTAAATATTGGGAAAGTAACCTTGTCCAAAACATAACCATCGAACCATCTGTAACCTGATATTAATCCTTTGGACCATGTACCAAAATCATCTGATCATAGTCATGTGGCTTCTCAAGTAACAAAGATTTATCAAATAATCATTAGAGCACTATGACTTGTCATGTCTTGCCTAACATTCTTTGAAATGCTCATCCTTCTTGAAATAATCATCGGGCAAAAGGATTCATGAAGAGATTTGTCCTGGGATTTTATAGCTCCCTCTGAAGTCTTACATCAGTTAGTTATCCAACTTTTATCAACTCCTCATATTGAAGATGAGACATTGCCATGCTACATCAATAGTACCTCAATATTACTAATATCACAAGTACTTCTAACTATATGAAGACACCAAGAGACTTGTTTTGAATTTTTCCTTGGAATGATTTGCTATGTTCCTTTTGAGTTGTCTACTTCAAGTCTGATTATGCCAGGGTGTCTAGATCTTATTCATATTGTTCCAAACATCTTATGCCATACTTTATATATTTGAAAGAGAACCCATGCAATACATATCATAGGTCGAATCAAGTTATGCCAAATTACTTCTCAACCAGAAATGTTTAAACTTAAAAACATGTTATCATACGATAGTTTCATAACATCATCAATATCCTTAGAAGATATATAACTTTTGATGTACTATATTTCTTCAAAGATTGAATGTTGTTACAAAAGAATGTGGAAAATAGATAATGAAATTTAAGCTTGTTGATGAAAACCTAACTTCTTCCCTCAAGGTTCTGATACTTTCCATTGATTGTTGAATATTAAAAAGTGTGAACACTAGTTGTGGCCGAGATATGGTGTTCATCACTTATTGCAATATAACTTTGACTTTATTTCTCAAGCCAATTTAGGTTACCTCCTATATAATCTATGGTGAGCAAGAGAAGTGATCTCAGCCATATAGAATATTAGTTCCATCATAAGCTCATAATCAACAATGATGCAAAGCTAACGAGATGTTCATCAAGTCCTCATTTCTATTGATATGCTACTGTAATCGCTAAATATGTCTAATTGCCAAATGTGCAACTCGTATATTTCAATATGCCTACAAAGTATATCATTAACCATTCCCACAAGTTTGGTGATCTTCACTGTACACCTGTTTGCCACAACTATACAAGCCTAAGATTATCCACAATTCTTTTGAGGATCCCTCATGGTATTTTCATACTAATTGTGAGGATATACTTTAATCAACAAAAAATTATCCTTAATCTCATACAAAGTTTCTCAGCTTTAGTATTTAGTTTATTTGTGCCATACACCTTAGCAAAATTTGGATTATAAATAGACCTTCATGCTCTATATTAACTTTAATGCCTTTAATCAGTCATGCCTTGAGTGATGTGTTGTTTATATCAATATGAGTGCCTAAAATTTCTTTTGATAACTTGCTTCATTGCGATGAGTATTCATGCTTCATATTATCCACTAGTCCTAATGTTTTGTCACTGAAACTGCCTTCGTACATGCCAAGTATGAATGCTTTAATTCTGCTACTAAATTTTTTTCTCACAATTGTCACTGAACTAATTAAATTTTGATAATTTTCCTTTAGAAAGGAGACAATAGTATCCCACAAATAAATTCTTGTATGATTTGGAAAATGACTCCCAACAAGACAAAGAAGAAAATACCTTACTGCTTTAGTTCAATGTTAATGTTTTGCTTCAGATTTTGTTATGACTAAAACCTCTTATAGTTCAAATATAGGCAAACCACACTTGTCTTAAGTAACATCAATGTAACTCTTATTTAGATTAATACTTTAAGAATTTAATGAAGAACATATATGATTGGATTAAAGTAAAAAATTGCTACACAGATTTGCAACATCAATAAAGATGCTAGAGTGCAATAATATTTAAATCTCAGATTACATGACCATTAGTTTCAGATCAAATTATTCATGGTAAGTTTTCGTTGAGGTGGTTTCCTTGATTCTTTCCTAAATAAAGAAGTTAGGGTATCTAAATTTTTTAGAATCAACACATACCTTAGAACACGGTAGAAATATTCCTTGATGTACTCGGTCAATTAATTTTTAGCATGCATCTTTTACAAATTGTTGATATAACTCTTCCATATCTCTCTTGAACAAAAGAGATGATGCTTCCTTAAAGAGGTTGATTTCTTGTTTCAAAATGAAAATTCAAATAATGTTAAGAGGTATGTGATAGAAAAATCTTATAACAGGCCTTAGAAACCCTCTCACCACTCACAAAACCAGACTTGAGAATGAGTGAAAGACCTCAGGAAAGAGGGTTGATATTAGGTTATACACTTCCATGGAAAATTTCTTGAAGAGAGCTCAAATTACTGATATGAAATGATCATATGTTAAACTGAAACAGAATTGATTATGCCAATAGTGAACTAAATGTTAACTTAATGTGCTAAAATAATGAGAACTGCTTGAGAAGAAAGACTTTACAAGAGATGAGAAACATAAGAAAGATGCAAAACAGAAGTGAAAAACAACAAAATACAGCAGTACCAGACAACAAGATTGATTACGGAGTTCGTCCTTGATGGACTACATCTTCAAGTCAACTTTTAATATGGGCCTTTATTAAGATTGAATCCAAGGAGGAAGATTACACAACAAATTTACCAAACTAATCATGCACACAGGCGCTTTGGGTCACTCTCACAAGAATTCCCTATGAATTAGATTTCCAATGCCTATGATGATTCCCAATTCTGACTCTCGATGCTCCTATTACACTAAAAAAAAAACAACCTATATCCTCCAGAACCTACACTTAAAACTCAAAACCACTCTCTTCTCTTCAATGAGAAAAGCTGACTTTTATAACCCTGCAAATTCATTCTAACTTCCTTAGGTTGAGCTTGGGATGAATGAGTTGCAATTAGGGTTTGCCATTATGTCATAAAGACACCTAGGGATCTATTACAAGGTGGATGCATTAATAAACTCCATAAACAAATGAAACAACCTGAAAATAAACTTCATAATAAACATAATCCAGTGGTGGTTAACTCACTGTGTGGATTTGGTTGGCCATTCATGTGAATAGGCTGCGGCCTAACCACAAGCGCACACCTCTCTGGTGGTTCCGCTAACGGTGAGTTCCAATGGTTAAATATGACTGCTTCTAGCACAGTCTCTTCTTGTTATCTTGCTTGCCAGGTTTGTAACCTCTACCGCTTAACTGCTTGTTCACATGACATGTGGTTCTAATGTGGATAACTACTGTGAGAACTATTTTATGTAACCTTCGCCCAGTGAACACCTGTACACATAACACGCGGTTCCCGACACTGTTAACTCTACAGTTAGGGAGTGATATATGTTTAACATGGTTTGTAATGTTTTTTTATTAACTTTTATTCATGGCCCAAGAGAGTTAGGACTATTTTATATATAATTTGTAATGATTTATTACATTATAAGACCCAAGAGGGTTTATAAGATAGGGTTATGTATTTTAATGTATTTTTAATACATGGGTTTAGGTTTAGGGTTTTAGGTGTTAGGGTTTGTCATTATGTTTGAAGGATAGGTCTTAGCAATTATTTAGGATTAGACTTCATCACTTACAATAAAAAAAATAAAACATTTGTGACATTTGCCACAATGTGACAGAAACCTCACATGATGACAGCCATGAACCATAACACTAAATCGACACTAGATACAAATGAATATTGAATGCTGACGAAGAACATGAGTCAACAATCAAACCCTGGCAGAACTGATGATAATCACATGTTGACAACTAGGTACAAAACCCTATCCTTCGATCACCATGAAAACCATTGACACCATCGGACAACTTGAACCATAAATTTCACTCTCTAAGTTGAAGAAACCATACACTGAATGCTGACAATGAAACTGAACCTCTGTGATTGATCTGATGAGATCCTCCTGGATCAATCTTCTCCACTTGAAAGACTTTGGACCACAAAAGTTTGACTTAAACAGATAGTCAATGAGAGTAGAGCGCCCTCACTCTCCACCTTGTTTAAAATATGTACCAATAGATTCGATCAATCACCTGAAAGTGATGACCCTGATGATGTTGATCATGGCATATTTTGAAACGGTGACCTGTTCTATCCATTTGTAGTATGTATAACTTGCGAAGATGGTCAATCAACCTGTTATGGAAATGGCAATTGATTTCTTTCCATGAATTACCATGAATTAGTGATTCATAAACATCTTTGAAAACAATCTCTATAGGATATTTCTCAATACTATTGACATGTATTAACTATCTATATGTGGAATGATAGAGACAGTCAAAGACATTTCTGACATCAAACCAGCTACTTGACTTGATATACTTTCCTGATTCTTGAGCACTAAGTGAACTTGTTGCAATAAACCCATCAAATTGTAATATGAAAACTGCTACAACTTAGTTTGACATTGAAAGTATTGAAATCTAAGATGATTTGTTTGAATCACTATTTCTTCATTCATTAAATGATGTTTCCATTGATTAGCACTTTCCCCTGATGCATAAGTTTCCCTTAGATGTATTGGATACTTTGATATTGGTTTAGAAAAGGCTTTGATGTGAAAACAAATAGGCTTCCTCTCCACTTGAAAAGAGGCTTACAAACTATTCAAAACATGAAATGGTGACACAATACAAGAGAAATTTAACACTAACTTTCCCCAATATTGACCTGCATCCCTATAAATGATAACTTCCAAAATTGGACTAAAATAATTCATTATGACATTAGGAAGAGGAGATTTGGACATCAACTATAATTCATGTTGTATTCCCTTCTTATGAGTATGATGTTTGGTTTCTTTAAATATAACTAGAAAAGTTTCTACCTCATCAATCAATATATTTAAAATGGGACTCATAAGTTAAACAAACATTATGTTGATTCTTATGTTGTTCCTTCACACACATGATTACAAATCTTTTATTTCAAATTATTAATCATTTCATCTAATTAGCAACAACTAAATTCAAGTTATTTTTACTTTGATGTGCCCTAACAATAAATTCAACCCCATCTTTCTTAAGGTAATATTTATGCTCTCTCCTATAAAATACTTCATCACGATAAAAAATATAAGGACTTCCTAAGACAACTCCACATATGTCTACTATAACCACATCCAATTCCACTTCCTCAATGTAATTAGCTGTAATGGAAAACCTTAATCAACATTGTTTTGTGACTTTTATCTGAGTTGACTTATTTAGCCATCCTAATGGGTAAGGTCTTGGATGATTCCATGTCTCCAAAGCTGAGTTCTTAACTAAATATTCAGATATTAAATTGGCTTGTGATGCACTGTCAAGCATTGTATCTATCTTTGTGTGCTTAGAATTTATCCTTATGTTAAATATTTCAACTCTTTTATCCTCATTTGAAGGATTCATGTTTGATGAAGATGAAATAGTATTCGAACTTGAACCAGTGTCAAAAGTTTTACCTGTCGAAACTATGGAAGTTATCCTCCTTTCATCACATGAATCAGAGCCTAGATCTTGTTGGACTACTATAATTGCCTTATTTTAATCCTGGGCTTAAGTTTGAGATGAAGTTTCCAACACTTAGATTCATCATGACCAATTCTCTGGCAGTGAGAACAAGTAGGTCTTTCCTTTTGAGCTATTGCTGATTTATTTCTCTTCGAATTGTTCTTCCCTTTACCATCATTGGAATCCTTGATTTCCAACTCTTTGGATGATTGTGGTGAAAACTTGAATGGTCTGCCACTTGATTCAATATGTATGGCTTGAACACACAGTTCATAAAAATCTTCAAGATTAAACATCAACAATGTATGCTACAAATATGAATGTAAACTATTGATGTATTTTAATAAAGTTTTATGTGTATCCAATGAAATACCAAGCGCCAATTTTTTCTTTCTGAACTCGTGAGTAAACTCTTGAACACTCTGCCCTTTACCTTGCCTCAAATGCTACCAATCAATAACAGCTTGCTGCATGTCTCCTAAAGCATATAATTTTTTCCTAAGATCTTTTAAAAACTTAGACCATGAAGAGATGACTTTAGCTTTCTGCTTTACATCTATCTAAGTTTTACTTTCCCACCAGATTAAAGTTGTTTCCCCCATTCTAAGTGTAGCTAACTAAATTTTCATTGTATCATCAGAAATGTTCTAAATACGACAATACACTTCTAACTCCTTAATCTAGTTATATAGCTTTTATGGATTCATTTCTCCATCGTAAATAGGTAACTCAAATTTTACATCAAGTTTCAAAAGAGATGTTTTCTTAGGTTTCTTTTCTATTTTAGATTCTACACTAGAAGAAGAAGAAGAAGATGATGGTGATGGAGATGATGGAGGTGAAGGAGGTTTATCAGCCTTTCCTTTACCGTTGTCCTTCTTCAATGTTTTTGAAGAAGAAGTTGCATCTATCACCTTCTTATCCTCATATAGTTCTCCCAACATCTACTGCATACTCAAGAATGCTTGCTAAAACTATTCATCACTCATCTTCGTATCTAGATTTTCACATGCATTAGATCTTGTCATGGTTGACTTACGAGCGACTCTTCACTTTCCAATCTCTAGATTGATCTCCTCATGGATTCCATCTCCACATTGCAAATTTGACCTGGTTAACATTCACTGACAAATTCTACAAATGCAACCTGCTCTGATACCAAATTATATGATCTGAAATTATCATATGTTAAACTAAAATAGAATTGACTATGCTAATAATGAACTGAATGTTAACTTAAAGTGCTTAAACCGTCATAACTGCTTGACAAGATAGAGTTTACGACATATCAGAAACTTAAGGAGGATGAAAAACATAGGTGAAAAAAAACAAAATACAACGATACCAAATAGCAAGATTTATTAAGGAGTTTGTCCCTGATGGACTATGTCTTCGGGTTCACATTCAAGATGTGCAACTGCTTTATTAAGATTGAATCCGAGGAGAACGATTACACAGAAAATTGACCAAAATGATAATACACAAAGTTAATTCTGTTCATTTTCATAAGAAATCTCTCTGAATCATCTTTCCAGTGCCTATCACGGTTCCCAATTCGGACTCCCGATGTTCCTGTTACACTGAAAACAAAACAACCTCTATCCTCAAGAACCTGCACTTAAAACTTAAAAACCACTCTCTTCTCTTCAATGAAAAAAACTTCCTTTTATAACCATGAAAATTCACTTTAACCTCCTTAGGTTGAGATCGGGATGAATGAGCTACAATTAGGGTTTGCCATTATGTCATAAAGACACCTAAGGATTTGTTACAAGGCAGATGCAATAATAAACTGCATAGATAAATGAAAAAACTGAAAAATAAACTTTATAATAAGCATAATCCATTGGTGGCCAACTGACTACATTGAGTTGGTTGACCACCCATGTGAATAGGTTGTAGTCTAACCACAGGTGAACACCTCTCTGACGGTTCTGCTAACGGCGAATTCTGATGGTTAAATGTGACCACTTCTAGTGTAGTCTCTGCCCAGTTATCCTTCCAACCATGGTTTCAACCTCCGCCACTTAACTTCTTGTTCACATGACACGTAGTTCTGACGTGGCTAACTACTGTGGGAACTGTTTTATGTAACATCCACCTGGTGAGTGCTTTTTCACAAAGCACGCAGTTCCCAACGTGGTTAACTCTGTGGTTAGGGACTAATATATGTTTAGCATGGTTTGTAATGTTTTTCTATTAACATTTGTTCATGGCCCGAGAGAGTTAGTACTATTTTATATATAATTTGTAATGTTTTATTAGATTATAATGACCCAAGAGGGTTTATAACATAGGGTTATGTATTTTAATGTATTTTTAATACATGGGTTTAGGTTTAGGGGTTTTAGGTGTTAGGGTTTTTCATTATGTTTGAAGCATAGGTTTGAGCAATGACTTAGGATTAGACTTCATCGCTTTTTTTTTTTTGTTAAAACCCATTTGCAACATTTTTCACAATGTGACGGAAACCTCAAATGAGGATACACATGAACTAAAACACTGAATCAAAACTGGATACAAATGAAGATTGAACATTGGCGATGAACATGAGTCAACAATCAAACCTTGGTGGATCTGACGAAAATCACATGTCGACAACTAGGTAGAAAACCCTATCCTTTGAACACCATGAAAACCATTGACACCACATGACGACCTGAACCATAAACTTCACTCTCGAAGTTGAAGACACTGGATATTGAATGATGACGACGAAACTGAACCTGAGCAATTGATGATGAGATCCTCCTAGAACAATTGCCTTTAAAATAATTCAGAATAATCCAGCTAATACCCATAGATTTTTTCATGTTCGAGTGGGAAATTTGACCTATCTTGAGATTGACAAGACTACCCTCACCGCAAAGCTATATCATAGAAAGAAATTACTATTTCAACTATAGCTTGAAAGGCCTTCAATAAAATATGATGTGGTTTCTTCCTTTCTCAAGTGAGAGGACAAATTCAAAATGTTTTCCAAACAACAATTTAGATAATATTTGTACATTTATTCTAAGTTTTAGACCTATGAATAAACTCAGAGAATTTGATCCTCCTAAATTGATTTTAGACCTCATATGGCGTGCCCATGACTTCTATTTCTTTGAAAAATAACCCAACTTTGTGTGTGGGCTATTATAACATCCCCACAGCCTTCCATATCAGGGTTTATATGCCCCTCAAAAGTCTTCTCTCCTCTTGATTAGGTTGTCATCCTACTCATAGTGACTATGACTTCAAATCAAGCCCAAAATTTGACTTAATTCCATAAGGAGTTCAGTCCTAAGTATTCCTCTATCTTTTGACGTGATGAAGCCTTTATTTTTATTGATTGTTTTCTCTCTATCTTGGGCTTAGGTTTACCTGAGCTCTGAAACCATGTTAATTTTAGATTAACATGTTATTTTCTTACGAAAATTACTTCAAATTTCCATATTAGCCATTTATCATTCCACATTACTTCCATTAGCAATCACATGAATCATTATCACATTGATAGTAGCTAAAGAAAGAACATAAATGATAAATGGTGAAGGCAAGTAAACACAAGAGAACACAAGTATATGGCTCAAACGAGGGAAAAACCCTAAGATGGGGAAAGGCTTGATCAATTCTTCATATTATTAATCTGAAATGTTCAACAGAGAAAGAGAGAGAATACAATAATTCAAAGTCAAAATGAAATTCCAATTTGAATATCCAATACCACTTCCCTTAGACAAATAGATGGTTGAATCAAAACTCCAATTTTGACACTTTGTCAACAACAGGAAAATTGTGCCCTATCTAATGGTTCTTGATGGTCATTGTATCAAGCAAATAGTCCCTCTTGAACTTTAAGTTCTATAGAAAAATGAATCCTAGTTATGGATTATTCAATCACTCCAAGAACTCCTTTTCTCACCTCCATAATTCTTTCAATGGATGTGACCTTCTTTCTAGCAATTCCAATCATCCTTCTAGACTAATTCTAGCCCTCAAACATGCCTCAAGATCCTTCTTCCTCAATAAGACAAGGTATGTGGCTTACCTAAGTTGTTACTATTATTCCTATGGTATTCTTAATGAAGCCTCTTAGTGTTGTGGCCCACATGAAGAAGAGAGATCCCACACAAAATAGTCACTACACACATTTTGAACCACCCTAAAGTTTGAGGTTATCTTCCTATAGGATCTAAGCCTGAAAAAGAGGATAAACACTACATAGAACATGCATCAAATTAACCCAGAATTTCTCCTAATGGCCTTGGACTCCTACCTAAGGAACTCGGCCCATCAAACATCACAAAACAACCTTTCCCTTCCTCATTAGTTGGAGACATATTCCTTCAGTGACTATTCCAAAGATGAGAGAATGAGAGATGTGTATATATAAAATGAGGTTGGAAGGCACTTCCTTTTATAACATATGGAGAGGGTTTCAACTTGATTAATTAATCCCAAGCCAATATTGTTAAATTTCACATTTGTGGGATTGAATCCAAAAACATATTTGTCCTTATCCAAATTTAGCGATGTTTAGGTCAATCTGGTCCTCTCAAAAAGAGGATTTCAATGCCACAATAAACTTCTTCAAATAAGATACCTAGAGTGGAATTTGGTCCTAGTTGTCAATTTTAACAGTGGTGAATTCCTCATTAATAAAATTCCTTCCTACCACAAAATACATAACAAAGTTGAATATCTATTCAACTGTGGTAGCAGGAGACTTCTTTCACATTCCATAGCTTAAGAATTGGATTAACTCGTTCTTGAATGCTAATGGAAGCATTGAAAGATGAGATTGACATCCCATGCGGAATAGCATACATGTAGTACATAATTCGGAGGCTCCTAATGTCTAGTTTAGGTTATTTAGAATTTCATCAACAATGTATTAGTTCTCACATACCTAACTGATCATGGTAATAAGATTTCACTGTTGTATTTTTAGGCTTGAATGACATACATGATTTAGTCAAATATTATACAAATCGCCTTAATACGGGCATCCTCAAAAGATCTCATATGATTTTCCTACATTAAGTTCCTAATTAGTAAATTATATCTACAACTTTGTTTCTTACAAAAAGTTAATTGGCATGGTATCTAATATGACATTTTCGTGATTCTCATAATCACACAACATTGTTTTCTTGCATTGTTCTATGCACCGGCCATAGAAATTGAGTGTTTTTCCTAGGTATACCATTCTACTGCATAAAATTTCCCTAATAGTATTTCCATTTCATCATATGGTAACAATAACATGCAATTTCCTAAGTCAAACGAATTATATAATCACCTCTTGTAGTCCAACAATGTGCTATCCCATCGCTTATTTAGTCCAAATGTATATATCCATTGCCAAGGAAATCTTTCCATCTACTTGAATTGATTCATTGTACAAGCACAAGGTATTGTGGCACTATAGGTTAAATCCAGGTCTCCACTGAGCACATGAATATCTATTTTTAAATCCAAATCCAAGGTTTTTAAGTCTACATTCCCTCAAGGTTGATATGAAATGAATATTGTTTGATTGTTATGGAATATTACTGTCACCAGAATTTAGTCACCAAGGATGGTTGGATCATTAAAGATATTATAAAATAAGCTCCATGCCACTTCGTTGGTTTATTTTGGGCCTAGTTCCCCTGCTTTGGTATAGAGTGTGTATGCGTTAATTGAAAATGTATGCTTTTCCCAAACTTTGCTAGAGATATGAAGAGTAATATTCCAATGCTTCAATACTTTTTATGGGAGTGATCATGCATTAGTTTTTCATTCCATGGGAACAATTTAAACGTTGGATTGCATAGTAAACATACAAGGAATAAAAGAAAAATGATGATATCAAAAGTAGGGTAGAAAATAATTAATTCAAGTAAAAGAGATACAAAGGACAAAAAACAACATGTAGAATGTTGTGAAAAATGTACTATCATGGGCTTGCCACCTATGCATTGCAATTTCCTACTATTGCTTTGCAGTATCTTGTGCAGAATCAATTATGGAATGGTGTGACTACTCTGCATTATCTGATTTTTTTAAGGGAATTTTGATGGTTGACCTTTTTGCATTTGGAATGATAGGTGTTTGTGGCCAATTTCGACCATGCTACCGACAAACTATCTATATAATTAGCTAGGGAAAACAAGTCAATTCAAAAGGTATATATTTTGGCTTATTATTGTGTATTTCTATGATGGTGGATCTTTGTTATGATAGCCCCTATTTTGTCAAAGGATAATTCAAATGATAGAAATTTCCTATTTGTTATTGTCAATTGTGTACCTTTTTCTGTTGCCATTGCAACATTCCTTGGTCGAAGCATGTCCAATATTCTAACACTTTATGTAGTTGATTGTTTCTCATCCTATCTAGTACCTTTATTTAATATTTTTTACTAAGTACCTCGATGGGAAAATGATCTTAAAGCAATCCCAATTCTATGATTGAATGGAATGTTCCTCATTTGTTCAAGGATACTATAAAAGAAAAACCTAAGTGTCTTCATTTCATATCTCACCTTTTGTCTCAATAAAGTCAAGAGTACCATCTCGGGTCCTCGACCTACTAGAATATGGTATTATGTTGGCCTCCAAGATGATGGTGATGATTATTGAGTAATATGGTTTTCTGCAATGGTTATCATTCATATCTCTTTGAGCCTCCACTCCTTAGATCCAAGAATGTAAGACTTTTTTTATAGGTTGCCCCACACAAACTCAAAATGTAAACCCTTTGATTCTAGTGCCAAATGTTTCATTATAAACATCTTATTGAAGACTCTATTTATACAAGAATTGACAAATAAATTGGCTTTTGGATAAATCAATAACTAGATTGACTATGTAGTAAAAGCACACTGCTACAAGAGAAGAAAAAAATGCCAAGTAATGCGATCTACAAATATGCTCAAAATTGACAAAAGATATTCCATTTAGAGATAATTGTTGTGGAGTATTGCAAGGTAAAGCTTTGTTACAATAATTCCATAATTTCCATTTCATAATTGGGGCAGTGAAGGCCTCTACCTCCAAGGCATCATGATAAGAATTTCATAGTGGGTAATATGGTAGTATTTTCTTGGTAGTGTACTTTATTCTATTTTTGAATAGATATTCCTAGTTCACGATTTCATATTTTCCTATAATTGAGATAGATTGTACACTGAATTTGGGAAGTTGGAATGTAGTCCAACAAGGCTACCATGTTGATAGTCTATGTAAAACATGTAAATACAGATAGAAAATGGTATTTTCCTTTTGTAGTAGGCAATGATCATAGATAAGGACATGATAAAATCCCCCTTTTGGTTTATCGGATGATTTTGATAAACAGTGGGCATTTCATCGCAATTTAGGATCCTTATTTATTGCTGAAGCCTCAAATTTATTTGTGAGTTTGAGTACTGATGAAAAATCTTGATTACTTACTCATTAAAAAAAGATGACAACAAAAACGTTTTACAGGATGTGTTACAGTTAGCATCTCAAAATAATTCTAGATTAGTTTTAGACTGTGAAGCTAATCTTGCTTCTGCAACTATGGCAGTAGGAGTTGTTGCATCAGTCACTAAGGCTACAACAAAAAAATCCAAGATTGCTTCTAATGTTTCTTCACAATCAAAGCACATGGCAATGGGGGCTCTGGGTTTTGATGGTAAACATGATGCTATTTTCTCTAGTGAAGTTGGATTTATTGATTGTAGCTAGGGCCATTCTTATCCAATCATTACAACTACCAGATAAGCTTCCAAGAAGATTGTTGAACCTACTTCTGCTACTACAAAGAGGGAACAAAATTTGGATGGATTTGTGAGGATAGTTGAATCAGGTGCGTAGGTTATGTCTCAAGCTGGAGCTATTGTGGCCTTGAGTGATCTTGTCCTTTATCGTTGAATGTTTTACTGGAAGCTAGTCCAAAGGCTTATTGGAAGATAATGGACCAAGAAGAAAATATTGAAAAATAGGATAATGTTCATAGTGAAACACCAACTCAACAAATTGTTATTAAAAATGGTAATATTGTTAAATCTTACAAGTTGAAGGATAAGAGAGATGAATTCAAGAATGGAACCTCAATTAATACAAAAGAAATCTTGAAGGGTCCTGCAACAAAATTGTCAAAGCATGTGGAGAAGAATTTGACACATATGCCAGATCCTTCATAATATGATATCTTAACAAAAGAAGGATCAAGCTCTTCATATAACCCAATTTGTTTTACTTGTTTATGTTACATAGATAGTCACAAGGGGGGAATAACAACTCTTGAAACTGAACCTAGATCTAAAAATCACAGGGAGCCATTTTTTTCAAAGGATAACAACATCAAGGAGGGATCACTTGTGGAGGTTCGTGATATAGAAAGGGTCTTTTCACTACTATAATCTTTTCTTTAGCATTTCAATATCCTTGACCATTTCCTCTCTCATAGCTAAGAGAAAAAACTAATTATAAATTAAATTTTTTCTACCAACCTTAATGCCTTGTTTAGTTCTCAAAATCATGTTGAATTATTGAAATATTCCTAGTTTTTCTCTGATGAAGAGAGTCTTCGAGTTGTTTGGATTTTAGCCAAAGTAATGATCTTTAAAGATGGGGAAGCTTTTGTCCATTATGATTAACTACTTTCAAATGAAGGTCATCTAAATCATCAAACTTAGTAACTTTCACCTTTCTCTATTTTACATACCTTATTCTAAGTTCTTTTTTAAAGTGGAAATCAATGATTTAATAAAGGAAGCAGACATGATATGATTTATGGCATGTCTTTAAACTTATGATGTCTCAGGTAAGCTTCAAGAGTGGATACCAGTGAAGGGAGATAATGGAAAAACACATAGAATTTATATGGCTCATCCTATGACTATAATCAAACTTGAAGGCACACAAAAGCATTGCAAAGACGCTATGGGTAATTATATTTGGTTTATGGTAGATCATGTGGATGCCTGGATACATGATGGGTAAGATATTTTCATTTTCCGAGATGAAGTTTATATTAGAGTACTCAACAACATTTTCACAATCTCTTAATTTTTAAACTTATCTATGGCTTTTTGTCTATATTGCATGATTTAAAGGGAAGTGACTCTCAAATTCTGATTCCTTCTTACATTTTATTTCCTATAAGTTAACGTCATTTTATTTATTATATTTATTCTTGAAGCATCAAGTTATACATATGCTTAACTCAAGAATATCACTCAATTCTTTGTTCTCATGTTAGTGCATGATGTGGCTTCAAGGGTTTGTTCCTTCAATGGTCTGCTAAAGAGGGTCAACATCTAGTCAGCTGGTTTGACTATTGTCTGGATTCAACCATTTGGATTGACGGGTAGTAGCTTTTTGTCTGAGCTATTTTCCAATTTTTTCATCCTCATTTTGACTCATTTCTTTTTAAGCCTTGCCACATCCCCCAATGCACACTACAATCATTGTGGTTACATCAGTTGAAGAAACTTGTTGCCTTCAAGTCATTGGTACCATTCCTTAGTGGTTTCTCCTAATATTAGCAAGCAATGATATGGGATTGTTGTAGGATTGGTTGGGTTGAGGGTTTTCCCAAATTCCCGTAATCAAGTTCTGTCAAACCATTACAATTGTCGAAATATGCCATTTTCTTCAGCTATCTAATTGGATTTGGCTTTCCCACATCAATGGAATTCGTAAACATTTTCTAGTTTTATAAAAAACCACAACAATTATATCCCTACTTGTTTAAAAGTGTTCGCTTTATCTTGAAAACATCTAAGTTTCAGTTGTTCTCTACATGTGTTCCTATCATGTACACATTATGCTGAATGATTATTCACTACACAAGTGTTTTAACAATGCTTTCCCTTAGGCTCTCACCATAGGTCCACATACTATTTCTCAAGGAACATGTATGTTTTAGAGTGTGAAAACCACCATGGAATGTGGAGAGAGATAAATAATGTTGGTAGGTGCAACAAAAATATTGTTGAGAAATCCAAAGGGTGGCAGTTAATTGATTTCTCATAATATTGCATTATCTTGTGATGGTTTATTATTATTATTCCTTCATTCATTTTATCTTTTCATTTTCATCTAGACTAATGTAAATAAAAAAATAGAAGAGGACACAAGATGTAGGCACAGAGCTAGGGAAAATCCCCACTAGTGGAAAATTCTGTCAAGAAGTCTTCCTTTAGTAGATTCAAAACAACATGAGATAACCAAGAACCTCGCAACCTAGACTAATGACTTCCTCCATCAAGTCATCCTTGTTTGATCTTCTTCAATTTTCATTCTTGTGACTGTGAAAGCACTGAGTCCTTATCATTGTGATAGTGATGAATTCTTATCATTGTGATAACAATGAAATCATCTTCACTGTGATAGCATCAAGACCTTTTCACTACACTGAGACCTTTCCATTGTGGCAGCATTGAAAACTTATCACTACACCTAGAAATTATCATTGTGGCACCATAAAAACCTTATCACTACACCGAAATCATCTCTGAAATCTACAATAAAATCATATCTTCATTATACTATGCCTTCACCAAAATTTTGTCTCTCTGAGATCATTGAAAAATATCTCTCAGATCACAAAAATTGCTTTCTAAAATCCCATCTCTGACTTGTGTGTAATGTGAAGTCCTTGTGCTTGTATATAGAGTGGTTTGTGCATCATAAATGAGCTGACATGAATTTATGAAGAGATGTGTCTCAATTTTAGACTGACATGAGTTCATTTGATGATAATTCCTTTGAGGCCGACTTGAATGAGACTTTAAGGAAACTGATTTGATGAAGATTTATTTGAAAGCAAGGATACTTTGATGGAGGAGTCTTTGACCAAACAAAATTTGAATTTTGACTGAAGTAAACAATCCTAAAGCCTACAATGGAGGATTCACCTATGAAAATTTACTCAAGCATGAAACCCATGATTTAACAAGTCAATTAAATTTAATAATAGAATTATTTTCACTTTCTTTTTGACAAATATATTACATTTTGTCTTCAACTACAATTATGAAGACTGAACCTAGTTACATTGTTCAACACTCCGTCTTAATTAAGGAGGTATTCATATTTACATATAACCATAGAGGTACATGGAATATCTCAAAACACATCATCTATGAAGAATTTTAGGCACCATAGTGCCATGGACTAGATTTCTAACCAACACAATCTATCCATAGGTCTCTCAACAATATAGGCACTACAATGCAATAATCTAGATCCCTGACCAGGGAAATCTATCTATCTGGACTAATATGGACACAAGATTTCAACCTCTCTAGGTATCATCATGCTTACTTGCTAACCATCAACCCAACGATCCAGGTGTGTATCTAAGGTCAAAGCTATATGACAAACAACACCCTTCCAACTTAAGGACCTAGACATTACGACAAAGTGTCGGCCATATCTCCTCCAAGATAATGATTCACTCACAAAGCCTCAACACTCCTTGATCCAGTAGATCAAGGACAAAAAATATCTCCCAATCAAATAGATCAATAACCAACATGTTATCGAAACCTTCTAGAGATTTACCTGTACAAACACAACCCCAATCAACAATATACTTTCACATGTACATAATCAAATAAAAACCTCTGGGGTCTTTCAAACAACTTGATGTTGCTTCTCAACATAGTAGGACTATCAATCAAATATTTGGAAAAATATTCCTCAATCATACACTTTCCTTTCCTACTTCACATGCAACAACATATCCCTCAAAATTTATTCTCCAACCAAGACTATGTTAAGCCCTCCCTCTCAACCAGGGAAATTTCTTCTATCCAAGCTCCCTCTTAACATCAGGGAGGTCTCTTTTATCCAGGCTCCCTATGAACCTAGGGAGATCGACTTCTTCTTATTGGAGAATCTTTCATGGCTTCCATCCTTCTTATCAAAGTCATTCATATATCATGCTTATCACATCAACTTTACTTACAATCATCTTCACCATCCTAAAGATGATGTACCTGCACAACTTAGATAGCCAATACAACAAAATCTTATAGAAGCATGAAGTTAGCCATATCAAAATATTATAATGATGGAAGCATTGGACTTTACAAAAAAATCAACAATAGACTATATTTGAACTTCTTGCCGAGGTTTAGTTACAAACCCTAAATCACATCCACAACTCATCAAGATGCCAAACTCATTATATCTAAGTTTCAATATTCTTTTAATGACATGACATGTTCTTTCATATAGTAGACCCTAGAAACAATTCAAACAAGAAATTTTTCTAACAACTAATATAATTCATGTGTTAGACTCCTCACGAGGATTTCATACATATCCTAGTTTTCATATAATCATAACCAATCAAAGATTTAATCAATAACTTGAATAACCTCTACTAGGGTTTGTTATAAACCATATATTTTCCATTTAAAAATTCTCAACAATCACTATGTAGGTTCATAAATTCCATATGGTTATACATACTAGAGAATTTAACTACTACTAGGGCTTAGTTGGAGAACCCTAGATTTACCAAACAACATTATCCTAGACCATCAAAATTTAAGTAGGGATTGCTTACAAACCCTCAGACTTGTGAACATTAACACTTAGGTCAACACATATATCTAGGAATTCATTAGCATATCATAAGCACACCATACCTCAGGCAATACGAATACATTAGACATATACCAACCCAGACCAGGTTAGGGTTTCAACCAAGTGAACGCACACATAGACTTTCATTCCTATGACTTTAAATACATAACGACGGTTTTTCTTATAAAGCCAACCAATCCCTAAAGGTCTAATTTTTCAATTCATAACATTGAAAACCCTACTTTACCAAATCTTCAAAGATTTGGAATTTCAGATAACATCATTTCAACCCTAACAAGTTAGGTTTTTCATGATCATACCAAAAACCTAAACATGCTATCAAAAATATGTCAAACATAATTTTCTTTATACTTCATCAATAACCCTATGTAGGTTAGGATTTTCTAGAGAATGAGTCTAGGGTTCGATAACAACAATAAAGGATGTAAGGAGGGTAGATATATCAAAATATGAATCACCCTAAACAAGAATACTCATAATTCAAGAAAACCATACATAATGATGTTAGTAATGTAACACAAATTTCAAAACAAGATGTCTACGAAATACCTGGAGATGTTCCTTAATAGACCTTGGAAGGATTCCTTGAAGTGACTTATTTGTACTAAGACATTATCTTTTATACCTGTAATACATACTTACAAGCAAAACATATGATACCAAGAACTTGATTTAATTTCTCAAGTTAGATTTCCTACATAACCACGGAGGATGGAATCCTATGAAAATATATTCCATCTTAAGGAATTTTTCTTGGAATCCTAGATTACAAGTAATCCCTAGATTATAAGGATGCATGTTTCAATCTTTGCCCTAGACTAGCTATAAAGAAGGATTATATGAACTATTTCAAATTAGATACTTTGGAAATCTAAAATGTGTATGTATGATTTAATAGCTCATTAGAATTGTTGCAAGAGTGTATTATTGAGTGACAATACTTACTTGCTTTCCTTGAGCTATTTCCTTGTACTTATATCCTTAAAGAGTGCTTTATTTTATGTTTGAGCTCGTATAAGACTTGTGTTTTATTTTTACATAGGATAGACTTCAGATAATATTAAAATGAATGCTTTTGCTTGAGCAAATCCTCCTTTCATTGTCTTCAATAGTAGTCCTTCCTTTTGAAATTTCTACAAACTATGTCACTGTACATTGGAACGAGGTATACCGTCCTATTTATAGTTGTTCCTCTATACTAAACTATGATTTCACCGATCCTCATACTAATACAAACTGATCCAAACTTATCTTATCAAGATACATCGAAATCCATCATTGTTATATCAAACTTCCTGCTGAGATTTGCACTGAACTTATACTGCACTCATTTATGAGATTAAATGAACTTATCACTGCCATTTTCCTCTCTGATATTGATCGAACTTCTTTACTATGACATATTAGAACCCATAATCCAAACCTTCTCCTTCTTCTTGAAGGTGTCTTTAACTAACTCACTTTCAGTGAAGATGCTTCAAATATGTATAAGTGGTCTTCAACTTTCCTTTGAACTTGACCATAACACAGATACCATGTTGAGAAATCCAAAGGGTGGTAGCTAATTGATCTCTCTTATTATGAAATTATCTTGTGATGGTTTATTATTATTATTCTTTCATTAAATTTATAATTTCATTATCATCCAGACTAATTCCAATCAATCAATAGAAGAGGACACAAGTTGTAAACACGCAACCAAGGAAAACCTAGTCAAGAATTCTTCCTTCAGTAGATTCAAAACAAGGTGAGGTAACTGAGACCCTCACAACATAGAATAGAGAATTCCTCCACTAAGTCATCCTTGTTTTATATTCTTCAGTCTTTCATTTAGATCATTGTCAAAGAACTGATTCCTTATCACTGTGATAGTACCAAATTCTCATCGCTATGATAGCAAAGAAATAATCTTTATTGTGATAGAACTGAAACCTTGTCACCGCATCGAGACCATTTCATTGTGGAAGCATCAAAACGTTGTCACTGCACCTAGACCATGTCACTGTGGCACCATTGAAACCTTTTCACTACACGTAAACCTTTTCACTGCAACAAAATAATCTCCACAATGCATAATGAATTCATCTCTTCATTATATTGTGCCTTCACCAAAATTATGTCTCTCTCAAATCAGTGAGAAACTATCTCTCAGATCACTAAAGTTTTGCTAAGATCACCGAAATTCCTTTCTGAAAGTTGAACTTTGAATTGTGTAATGTGAAGTACTTGTGCTTCTATATATAGTGGGTTGTCGATAATAAATGAGCCAATATTAATTTATCAAGAGATGTATCTCTATTTTAGGCTGACATGATTTCATTTGATGATAATTCCTTTGAGACTGACTTGAAGAAGAATTTGAAGAGGATGACTTGATGAGGATTTATTTGACATCAAGAAGACCTTGATGGAGGAGTACTTGACCAAAAAATCTTTGACTTTTGACTCAAGTAAACAATCCTAAAGCCTACAATGGAGGCTTGGCGTATGATAATTGACCGAAGCATGAAACCCATTCTTTAACAAGTCAATTCAATTTAATAATAAAATTATTTTTACTTTCTTTTGACAAATATATTACATTTTGTCTTCAATTCCAGTTATGAAGACCTAACGTGGTTACATTATTCAACATATATGATAATGCTTATTGCTCAGGACTAGCGCAAGGTCACATGTTTGATCACTAACAATATACTGAAAGTGCTCATAAGATACTCATTGTTAAACATAATTGTCGTAGATTTCTATTTGATCCTCCAACAACCTTCATCTTCGAGGGGAATAAATGAAGAGAATAAATGTATGCAATTGTTGAAATTGGTTTAACTTTACAAAATTCCCAAAGGAATTCACATAATTTATCACCAAAGCTTTCAATTTACTTGCCATTTCAAATCAAGATTTAGTATAATTAATATATATTATGGTCATGTAAGTAAATATTTGTTTCCTATATGTAAATAAAAGTAAATAAAAGTAATTTATTCTAATCAATAAATTAATGGAAAGTTTGTATGCAACCTTTTTCTTTTTTTTTTTTGTGTAAATAAGCATTTGTATTAACAAAGACAAAATATGTCACAAAACTTCTACTGCTGCAGATTAGAGGGCTGCTTGATAGCACGCATGGCTACTAGGAAATGCATTGGCAATTAAAAGAGAACAGGCTCACCATGCAGGGCGGCCGAGACGATATCCATTCACAAAACAGGCTCACCACGCAGGGCGGCCTAGACAGTATTCGTTCACAAAACAGGCTCACCACGCAGGGCGGCCGTGAAGTATCAGCAAGATGACCAGAAAACCTGATACTTCTGTCTGAGAAAAATGCAGCATAACCATAAGAAGAGAACATAGTACATGATAACAGGAACTGAGTACATAAAGACCCGAGAGGGAGATTGTCCAAGACAGCAAAAAGGGAACAATGGCAGCGACCATTAATGGTGGGCTGACCCTTGTTTCGGCGGGTGGCTAGACCCCTGCTTCAGCGGGTTGCTTGGAGGGGCACCAGAGGTCTCACCAATAATACCCTCGGTGCTAACCACATTCCCCATGAGCTTGATGAGCACAGTAAGCTTTTTGCCAATGATGTCGGCTTGCTGGTCAAGTGAGGATAACTTGAACTCAATGCTTTCCACCACGCACATATGGTCGTGCTCCATGGCATCCATTTGGCGTTTGAGCTTCTGCACCCGTTCGTCCTACTCTTCTTGTGCTTCCAAGACCTTCGCCAGCATATTCTTAATTCTCCACGCTTCCACTTGGGTTCTGAAAAATTGGGTGGCCCACGTAAAGATGGTGCCCGGGTCCTGCAACCAATTCACCTCCCTCCCCAGCTGGTGGTCAGAAACCTGAGCTTCCTCCGCTTTCACGCTACTTTCCAACTCATTCAACTTTCGTTTGTTCCGCTGCGAGGTTCGAGTTTCATACATTTCCTGGGCCTAATGTAGATCCTTTATAGCCCCCTGGTTACGGCAGTTATCCCCTTTCATGGCGTAGGTGACTGCCACGGTGATTACCAGCGCTGTGTTGGCAGAGGGAAAGCGCTTCACCTTGCAATACAATAAAACCATGCTTTCCATAGCTGCCAGGGACGTAGTTAAATAACCGAGGGCCTGAAGATGGTTGGAGGGGGGAATTGGATGGGAGGGCTAGTTGCCCGTCCTATCGTAATTATTGCGGTGAGGAGGAAGAATGGTGGGATCAGAGAATAATTGCTGCCGATTATTGCCACCGATCTCTCCCTCATCCGTAGCTCGCCAGGTAAGCTATGTCCTGCCTTGTTTACGGCGTCGAGGATCCAAGTAGATCATGGGGAGGTACAAATATTTAGGTCTGCAACCACTAACGGATATGCCTTGTGTCGATTGTCCTTCGGCCTCATCTGTAATTAAGGTGGTGTGCTTAGTCAGCATGGTGTCTTGCTGGAAACCTAAGAACCGTTGCCGTTCCGTCGTCGCTTTCCGCCTAGGTGATGTCCTTACTAGAAAGCTACATGCAGGTTCCCTTAAGGTCAGGACATGTGATGTCGACCCACCAGCTGTCCCTCGGAGCATTGGGGTTCTCAATCCCAACATTTGCCAGGTGGTCTGCCACTGAATTTCCTTTTCGTCTGATCACCTGAAAGGTTAGAGATTTCATTTCACGAAGCAAATTGGCTATGTTTTCGGTTGCCTGAGCCAGGCACCAATGCTTCGTGACCCTGCTTGCCGGAGTGCCATTGTAAATTTTCCTGGCCGCTGTAATGGCCACTTCTGAGTCTCCCTCTATGACGGCATTGGCAATCTGGTTTGTATGCAGAATTCGAAGGACTTTTTCCAGGGCTACGAATTCCATCTCATTGTTGGTGGCTTCGTCCAAGGCTTGACTGTAGATATATCGGATTTCCCCTCTGTGGTTCCTAATGACCCCTCCAGTACCAGCCGGACCAGGGTTGCCCCTAGAGGCCCAGTCGAAATTTAGCTTAAGAAAGCTTGTCGAGGGCATGTGCCATCCCTGCTGTTCAGTTTGTGGCTCGAGCTTGCTGCTTACAGTTGGAGAGCTGTTCCCATTTTCCAACTTGAAACTTACCATAATGCGCTGGTCCCTGGGCGAAGGATTTGAGTCGGGCGCCGCAGTGCATTTAACCGAGATTAGTTCGTGGATATTTGTGGATAAGGTAAGCTGCGAGAAATCGAAATTCCTCTGTTCATTTTGAAAAATTCGCTTGTTCCGTTCCTTCCAGATAGTCCATGTTATGAAGCCTGGGATTATTTTCCATATACTGTTTACTATGTGATTGTTCGAAAAGTCGCCTAGCCACTGAGTAATTGTGTTCTGGATAGAATTTATGTCCCTGTTGGTTTGTTGCATGATGTTTTCTAGCCACTTTCATATGCTGTTTGCCCAATTGCAAGAGTTGAACAGGTGATTTATAGTTTCTTCTGCCTTGCAGCACATGGGACAAATGGAAGGGTCGGAGAAGTCTTTTTTCCGAAGGTTATCCCATGTAAGGGTTTTTCCTCTCATGAGGAGCCAGAGGAATGTCTTGATTTTGGGCCAAAAGAGGCTATCCCAGACCTTGGTACTCCAGGGCAAGGTTTCCCCTTGCTCATTTTGTTCTAATTGCATCCTGGCTTCTTTTAGGGTGTAGCTACCGCTCCCCCTCATTCCCCATCTGAGCTGATCCCTGACTGAAGAAGATCGGATTTTTCTTTTGTTGAGAGTGGATAGGAGGCTCTGAATTTGTACATTATCTGTAGTGAAGCTGATGGAGTTCGGGGGTTTCCAGGTTCTCCACTCCTGCTCGATGCTATCCGAGCTCCAATACTGATTAACTCTGTAGTTGCCTCCTGTCTGAGCTTCTATTTCGTAGTTTTCCAAATCTGCCGTTGCAAGGCGAGGAAGCTGCTGCCAAGCATCCTCCCAGAAGAACGTTGTTTCTCCATCGCGAATTTCCCAAAAACTGTGATCTTGAATAATGTTTCGATTGCGTCTGGCTAGGTTCCATATGGGAGATCCTTCCGGAACTTCCTGAAGCCAGATTAGATCCTGCGCATTGCAGTTGCGGGTGTATTTCTCCTTCCAATGTCTCGCCCAGGGAAGGTGAGGTTCTTTAAGCCATCTCCACCATAACTTGGCTCCACAGGTAATATTGGAAGTCAGGGGATCAATTAAATTGAGGCCACCTACTGATTTTGATTTGCACAGCTTATTCCAGGCTACTAAAGCCCATTTGTTTTTTTCTGCATTGCCTTTCCATAAGAATGATCTTTGGATTGTTCTGATCCTGTGTAGAACGCCTTGAGGGGCAGGCAGGATGGAAAGCATGTAATGAGGTATGGCTTGCAAGATAGCCTTGGTTAGGACTAGTCTGCCTGCAAAGTTTAGGGCTCTGTGCGTCCAGCGTCTGCATTTGTTTTCCAGCTTGGCTAGAGTGCTTTCCCAATGATGCTTTTCCCAAGGTTTGGATGTGAGCGGAGCACCCAAGTATTTAGAGGGCAAATTACCCCGTTTAAATCCTAGAATGCTTGAGAGATGCTTCTGAATTGCAAGGTGAGTATTGAAGAAAAAAATCTTAGATTTAGCATGATTGATTTCCATACCTGAAGCTTTGCTGAATAGAATTAGGATGGATTTAAAGGCCAGTGCTTCTTTCACCGTGGGGGTACCATGCAGCAGGGTATCATCCACGAACTGTTGGTGAGTTGTGGCTGGAATAGAATGTAGAGGATGGAGACCCCTGAGATTGCCTTCTTCTTTAGCTTTGTGGATGAGACGGCTTAGGCCTTCCATGAGGATCACAAAAAGGAAGGGGGAGAGAGGGTCTCCCTGCCTTATGCCCCTGGAAGGGATGAAGGTTTCTGAGGGTGAACCGTTGACGATAATGGAGAAGGAGGAAGACTTGATTAGTGCTAATATCCAATTGATCCATTGTTGATCAAAGCCGAAAGCTGTAAAAACAGCTTCCAGGTAATTCCAATTTACCTTGTCAAATGCCTTGGAGAGATCCAGTTGCATAAGCATCCCAACTTTTTTCCTGGTCTTAAGAGTGTTCACCATTTCTTGTGCTAAGAGGATATTGTCTTGAATTTGTCGACCTTCTACATATCTAGACTGTTCTTCTGAAATGAGATTAGGCAGGATGGGCTTGAGCCTATTAGTTATGACCTTAGAGATGATCTTGTAGATCACATTGTAGAGTGCAATAGGTTTGAACTTCTCAGGGGTATGAGCGTTCTCCTCCTTTGGGATTAATGCCAGGAAGGTGGAGTTGAGCGATTTGAGAATAGTGCCTGAGCGTCTTGAGTCTTCAACCACTTCCCAGATTTCTGATTTAATGGTTGGCCAGCAAGCTTTGTAGAAGTTGATGGTAAAGCCGTCTGGGCCAGGGGCTTTATCATTAGGCATGCTCTTTACGGCCTCCTCCACTTCCTCCATTGATATTTCTTTAAGGAGGGTAAGATTTTGATCATTTATTACCACTTTGGGGATGGATTGCGTTAAAGTGTTAATTGCTTATGCTCTATCTGCATGCGTTTCCTAGGCAATGTGTTTGAAATGCTCTGTGAGGAGAGAGGAGATTTCCCTGTGATTGTGAAGAGTGTCGCCCACTTCGTTTTTAAGATTGAGAATTTTGTTTGTACTTCTGTAATCTAGGGTGGACCTGTAGAAGAATTTTGTGTTTTGCTCACCCTCTTTAAGCCATTGCACTCTGGATTTCTGTTTCCATAGTGTTTCTTCTTGAAGGCTTCGGTGTTGCCATTGGGTCATTAGTTCTTTTTCCAGCTCCTTTGATTCCTCAGTGATGTTGCCAGAGGTCCATCTTTTATGTATGTTCTCGAGCTTGCCTTCTAGAATGGATTTTTCCTTAAAAATGTTGCCAAATTCCATGATGTTCCAGTGCTTGATTTTTCTTTTAATATGCTTGAGTTTGCTTCGGAGTTTGAACATTTTGGTTCCTTAGATATTAAGTGGTTCCTGCCACCACTTCTCTAGCAGTTTAACAAAATTAGGGTGCTGTAACCAGAAATTTTCAAAGCAGAAAGGCTTGTTTCTCGGGGTGCCCAGGAAGGCAGCCTCTAGAGAGATGGGCCAGTGATCCAAACCCCCACTAGGGAGAATGTCAGAGTTGACAGTGATGCCCTCTAGAACGATACTCTCTGAGATGAGGAACCTATCTAGGTGGGAGGCTATGAGATTCTCTCCACCCCTTCTGTTCTTCCAAGTGAAGGAGCTGGAGGGAGGCTGCACATCCACCAACTTTGCAATCTCAATGAAATAGACAAAGGCCCCTGCGTCCCTGTTGAGCTTTCTTAGCCCTCCCTTCTTCTCCAGGAGGGTGGTGATCATGTTGAAGTCTCCGCCCATGATAATTTTTGAGGTGTGATGTCGAGATTGCAAATTTCTGAGAGAGTTGAGGAAATGGAATTTTTCTTCTAGTCTTCGAGGGCCATACACATTAACACAGAGATAAGTTTCAAAGTTACCTATGATTTGAATCTTCGTTGCTATGTAGGCATGGGTGGCTTCTGAGGCAAGGACATTGATTGCTCTTGTGTCCCAAAAGGTGGTAATACCTCCTTCCCATCCTTGACTGGAAACTTCAATGAAGTCGAGAGGCTTACCTAATTTTTGACTGATGCTTTTCATGTGAGAGGTAGCACATTTTGTTTATTGAATGAACATAATGTTTGGCTTTTCTCTTTGGAACTTCCTGATGAGAAGTCTTTGTTTTACTTGGTTGTTGAGCCCTCTTGCATTCCATGATATTATTTTCATTGATAACCAGGTTTTAAAATGGTAGGACGGGAAGGCTTCTAGAGCCTTCATTTTACCTGAGTTCAACATTAAAATCCCTAAGTCATGAAGAACCTCTCCATTTGTCCTCCTTCCCCTTTTCGTTTTTGGTTTGAAGCCAGTTGGGTTGAGGGAGATGTTTTTAGAGTGGTTTCCTGTTCCTGTTGCTATTCCCAGTCTCCTATTTTGCCTGGCCAATTCGGCCCTTTGTCTTGCAATGAAGAGATCGCTAATGTTTTTTAGTTCTTCTTCTGGAACATTTTCAATGCCTTGCGCCTTCCAGTTTTCCTCTAGGGCTGGTAGGTTTACACCTGCTTTTTCCAGAGCTTCGTTTAGCTCCAGTTCGTCATTGCCCCCGTCACTGTTTAACATCTCCGTATCTTCGTCTTGGGTGCTTTCCTGTTCTTGTCTATTGTCTTTGGGACTGTGGGGGTTTTCACCCTGTTCTTTCCTGTTGTTTTCTGGCTGGTTCTCTGGGCCCAGTGTGTCCCTCTCATCCGCCCTTATCTCTTCTGTGTCTGTGTCCGTTTCCAGAACCCTGAAGGGGTTGAGGATGCTACTTGGGACGGCCCCTATTCTATTTGGTCTTCTTCTATTAGCTCTTTGCCTGGTTTTCGATTTGGTGAATATCTCTTTATTCTGCACCTCGAGGAAGGGTTTGCTTGCTTCTTCCAATCTATTAAGAGGGAAATCTCTTACTAGGTCCCCGTGTTCATGACATTTTCTGCAGCGAAATGGGATTTGTTCGTAGTCAATGGCCTGGAAATAGTCTTCGTCACGAAACTCCAGCCAAATACCTTCATGCAGGGCTCCAGATACGTCAAGTTCCACACAAATTCTGGCACAAGAGGTGTATCTGCGTTGAATAGTTGCTTCAGAAGCTTTGACAAAGGTGCCCAACTTGTCTCCTATTTTCTTGAGAATTGCTAAACCCCAATAATCTATGGGGAGGGAGAAAAGTCAGATCCATATGGGAACCTGAGTGAAGGTCTCATTTTCAAGGATGAAGTTGGGTTTCCAAGGTCTCATATAGAGACCTGCAGATGCAAAAAAATATGGACCTCCGTCGAACACCCTATCTTTATCTTCTAGGTTTGTAATGACAACAGTAAAAAAACCCTCAGCTCCTAGGTGTAAGTTAATGTCACCTTTGGGTCTCCAGTGCTGTTTGATCCATTGGCATAGGGCTCGCTCCGTTGGCCACAGCCCCATAAATTTACATATGACCGCATGCTCCGACATGTGCTCCCTGTGAGCTTGAATCTCTGGGTCTGTACAGACCACTCTGAGTGCCTCGTTATTTTTTGGCTTGCAGGCTCCCTGGGGGGCGTTGTTTGTACCAGAGGTGATGGGTGATTCCTTGTCTTTTCCTTCTCATGTTTTCCCTTGCTTCTCTTTCTCGTTTTCATCAGTTGCTTGGGTCTGCTTTGAGCCCTCAGTTTGATGATTCGCAGCAGCCCCGAGGGTGCTATTTTCTGTTTCCTTATCCTTCTTTTTGGAACCCCCTCCATATTCCACTGACATTTTCTGCTCCTTGTCTTTTCTGGAGCTGCTTGGGTTTCTGTTTTCTCCAGGACCCATGATTTTTAACCCTTCTTTTCTTGTCTGCTTGTGCATTACAATATTATTGAAAGATGGGGTCCCTGTGGACCCCCCGCTGAGCATTTATCGGGTCAGTCCTCGTCCCCTGCAGTGGAGATCAGCAAGTCTGATGAACTGCGCTACCAAAGCTGACTCTGGAATGGCAAGGCAGGGCGTTAAACCCTAGAGCAGATTTTGCAGCCGATTTTCGCCTGGTCTCCATCTCGTATTCTTGAAAAAAATCTATCTTCATCACATTTGTATGCAACCTTTTTCACTCTTTAGTTTTATAAATGTTAGAATACCTATTGCTCAAACAAATACTTGATTGTTTTCACACTCTGCTCTACTAGTTTATTTTTCTCATTTTTTATTAGATCCAAAGTGTGAATAAACCAAGGCTGAAAATGAATGAATGCTTCATGGATTGGCCTACATAGTGATGGTTTAGTGAACTACACTAGAGGAGATAGATATCACATTGAAGTTTCAAATATGGTCATATTTTTTAAAGGAGCCATACATTTCCACATGATTTTGGATTTGCAACTGCACAAATTTGAGTCATGTTTTTAAAGGAGCCATACATTTTCATATGAGTTAATTTCCATGAAGGAGCATAGAAATCCTTTTAATGAAAGAAAGGATTGGAGAGCCAAAGTAATCCTTGAATCAATTCATGTACATATATGTGGACCAATGAAGACAATATCATCCTTTTGTGCAATGCATTTTTTTTATTTCTAGATGACTTTTAAGAAAATGTCGGTGCATTTCTTAAGTTAAAAATTAGATTCCTTTTCCAAGTTCCAATAATTTAGATATATGGTAGAGAAGAAATCAAGGAGAAGCACAAATTTTCCTAATGCATAATGATGGTAAGTTGTCTTCTCACGATTTTAATAACTTTTGTAATCAAGAAGGAATACATAGGGAATATACTACACCCTATACTCCATGACAAAATGGACTTATACAAATAAGGAATTAGACCATTATGGAGATGTTCAGGTGTAAGTTAGAGATCAAGCTCGTTCCTAATAAATATTGGGTACATGCAGTCAATATTGTTGTATTTTTTCTAAATATATCACCTACAATGCTTGTTCCAACTATGACCACAAAGGAGGCTTGTTTGGAACAAAAAGGTTTAGGTTAGTCATATCAAGGATTTTGGTTCATTACCATCCTTCCTTTTCGTGTCAAGATTGGAATTAGAAAAACTTCTTTTGATCTTGCAAATGAGGTCAGAGTAATTGTCTAGGTAAAATATGAATTATGCTCTACATTTGATATGACAAATTTAGGCCTCCTATATTACTGTATCGATTTAGAAGTTTGGAAGGATAATACATATAGTTTTGATTCAAAATCTAAGTGTGGAAAGGGCCTATTACAAAAACTTAGGATGGTTTATTGTAAAAAATCATCTACACCTATGGAGAAAGCGCTAAAATGTTCTACCAAAGTTGACTAAAAATCAACAAATCAGCCAATTTTCAGTCAACTAGTGGAATTTTGATCTATCCTACAACTACTAGGCCAAATATTAGCTTTGTAATCAATGAAATATCCATGTTCATGACACATCTGAGAGTATGACATTGGACAAAAACAAAAAAGGATTCTAATATATGTTAAAGGTAAAATAGAATTTGGAATATTACATGGTGAAAGTGAGGTAGGATAGTTAACAGGCTATGCAGAATCTGATTGGGCAGGATCGATGGTTGATTGGAATTTAACAATTGGTTATGTATTAAGTCATGGAACAAATGAAACATCATGGGATAACAAGAAACATGTTGTTTCTCTTTCTTCTACAAAACAGAATACAGGGAAACAACAAAAGCATCATGTGAGACAATTTGGCTTAGAAAATACTTAGGGAATTCATGTTTGACAAAACTAAGGAAGAAATTCCTTTTTGCGACAATCATGGTGTTCTAAAATTAGCAAATAATCTAGCTTGAATCTTTCCTAAGCACACTAAACACATTAGTGTACATTGTCATTTCATTAGACAACTTGATAATTGGGTACATTGTCATTGTCATGTCTCAAATATGATTAATTTGTTGCTAGAGATCCTTGAGGCACCCGAGCCATCGACTTTGGAAATGTTTCTAATAGGTATTCCTATGGTTTTTAATGTTGTGATTATTTCGTCTCACAGTTATTTTGGGCAAGATTTTTTTTTAGGAATGTTAGACAAGACACTAGTGGATAGGTAAATTGATGTTTTATAGTTTCAATGTCCACTCCATGATATCCCTTCTTTATTTCTTGATTGTATTTTGAATTTTTCCTTTGATTTTGTTTCATATTTCAACTATGAAATTGGAAATACTTGGTATCATGTCCATTTAAACAACATCCAAAGCTTGAAGATGATATTAGTATTACAAAATATTAATTGAAATCCTTTTCACTATTTTGTGTTAAACGATTTTCATGGCTACTAGAAAATTGTTATTATTTGAGCACATATTGTCTATATACTTCACCAAGTCCATGTGTTAGAGAATGAAATGTTGCGAAAAAAAATGATAAGGATTAGACATCATAGCTTATATTATTTGTTTGCAACAGTCATCTAGAACCTGATCTTTTTGATATGTAACTTAGTTGACATGATTATGGTTAAGATTTCTTTGAAGGTTGAATACTAAGTTACTAAGGTATTCTATTTTATGGTGATCTTTTGTTTTCTTTGTTTATACAAGTCATCTAGCCACATAGTGGCCACTATCACCCAATTGAAGAAAAGTTTCTTGAGCTTCTTTCTTTTATGGGCAAAAATGGCATTGACATTGTTGACGTTTAGGTATATGTCATATAAATATTTTATAGATTACTTTAGTTTATATTCCAGTATTCGTTGAATTTAATGTATTATACTTTGCATTGTATCTTCTTTCATTTTTAGGAGAGGAGCTTAGTATTGATGGTAAGAAGTAGAAATTGAAGAAAGAGAACAATAAAACTCGAGAGACAACTGCAAAAAGAGAGAGAAGAGAATTGTTCTAGCGATACCCTTAGATCCAATATCCCTCATAAAACACACACATAAATATTGATGTTCAAGTCTTCAAAGTTGGTGAATTTACTTGCAATGCCTTGGAAACACAGTGATAATGTTTTGAAGAGATGACACAATATTTCATGTGTAAATTTAAATCCAACCAATATTAAGTTGAAAATTCATATTGTAATACTTGACATTTTATATAATATAATTTATGTGGTTGAAATTATTTACAGTTCCACTTGATATTATTTAGTATTTTAATTAACATGTGTAACTTTTCGTTTTCATATTAGATGAACATGTACATTGTATGCCATGCTTTTTAATTTAGTTGAAAAATCATACTAATTAATTTATGTTCGTTAATAATGAACACATAAAATCAATCTAAAACTACTAAATTAGTAGTTTATATTGATTAATAATGAACACAAATAAAATGAGTACATAACTAAATTAGTTGTTTATAATGATTATTAATAATAGTAAAAGAAATGAATATAAAATACTAAATCAATCATTTATATAATGAATATGAAACTACCAAAAAAAGATAAATGACTGTTACAAATGATAAATTTGTGATTACAAATCAACAGTAAATATTACATATATATGACTATTACAAATCACCACATTCAATGCCATGCATTCCAAATCTAACAAGGACAATACACATGAAAATCGATACCTGAAAAGATACTAGTAAATAATATTGTTGTAGCTCCTTCATCCTACCCTTCCTTGCTTGATCCTTCCTTCTTTTCCTTTCTTGATCCAATGCAAAACCTAAGAAAAATATTGCCAACTGATCTGCACAATCCCTTTTATCAATGAGGCCTCTATTTTCTTGATTTTCCATTATCTTCCTTCATTTTCCTCCTCACATGCAACCTGCGAACATTCACCTTCCTTTTCTCCTAATTTACATTATTTTCATAAATAAAATGCCAAATAATGAGTCATGCCTTTCCAAATCCTTTCCCATTTCCTTTTCCAATTTCATTTTGCCATAATAACCTAAATAAACACCCACTAGGATTTTCTACCCACCATTCAGCTTGGAATATGTGTCCCATCAACCATGGTCTTATATATTTTTACATGGAATTTTAACCAGGGTTGTTACATCATTTTTGTCCAATCATGCCATTTCATCAACCATGGCCTCTTTCCAAAATTGTCCATCTTCTAAATATAATGCCTCCCTGATAGTTCTAGGATCATCATTAGTTATAGATAAAGGAAAATTTGAACAGAAATTAGATCCTTTATACCATTTTGGCTTCCTTCTTTCTGGAACTAATCTTCTCATAGCTATTGTTTTTGGCTCTTCATCTTCTGATTCTTGTTCTGTGGTGGAGTCTAATTCTTCCTCCCTTAGCTCAAACTCTATATTCTCAGGTTCCTTTGGTAGGACTTCATGTTTAATAACATCTTTAACCTCTCTAAATACCACATCTCAGTTGTAGAAAACCTTCCTTGTTTCTGGGTTCCAAATCTTATAACCTTTTAAACCATCCTTATACCTAATAAAGACACACCTTTCATATTTACTATCCAACTTGTTTCTTTTCTCCATTGGAACATGTAGATATGCATCAGAACCAAATACCTGCAAATGTGAAAGAGATGGTTTCTTGCAAGTCCATATCTCATGTTGAGTGTTATCCTCCAACATTTATGAAGGTGATATATGAACTAGGTAACATGCAATATCCACTGCCTCTACCAAGAATTCTTGTTAAACCCGACACCACCAAGCATGCTTCCTTCCTTTTAGATCAACGTCATGTTCATTCTTTCTTAAACTACATTTTGTTGAGGTGTGTATGGAGTAGTCTTCTATCATCATATACCACACTTCTTACAGAACTCTTCAAATTCTTTTTTCCATAACTCTCAACAATTATCCATCCTTAACACATTTATCTTCTTCTCTTTCTAGTTTTCCACCATAGCCTTAAATTCTTAAAACAGGTCAAAGAATTCATATTTATTCCCCAGGAAATATATCCACGTATTCCTTGAGAGTTCATCTATAAATGATATATAGTACAAAAACTTACGTAGTGATGGAATTGACATAGGTCCAAACACAACACTGTGTAGAAGCTCTAATATCCCTTTCGCCCTATTAGCACTATAGGATAAACTCACTTGATTATGCTTCCCATCACACAATGTTTGCAGAAATCAAAATATGGAGAGAAATTAGGAATACCTTCTACCATACTCTTACCGTGAAGTGTTCAAAGACCCTTCTCTCCAGTATGTCCAAGTCTTTGATGCCATAGCATGGCCTTTCCTTGAAAGATCAGTAGATTTTATACTCCACCTCCAGGAACCACATATTTGTTGCACCCGTCAATAACAGTCTTAACCATAAGCTTGTACAAAGTTCCAATCTAAACTCCCCACATCAATACTCGTTCTCCTTGAACCATCTTGTAGGTATCTTTCTCGAACATTTTTTTTACACCTGCATCATCCATCTTTCTTACAGAAATCATATTTCTGGGCAATGTAGGAATATGAAGAACACTTGAAAGCTTTCTAATCCTTCCACCTTATAACTTCAACTTCAATTTTTTGTGTCGAATGATCCTAGCCTTGTTGTCATCCCCTAAGATGATATCACCACCATCATACTTCTCATACTCACATAACCACTCCCTATGGGGAGTGATGTTAAAGGATGCACCTGAGTCAATCAGCCATGCCTCATGAACTACATCTATACTTGAAGAAGAATCCAAGTACACATTCCCACCTTCATTTTAGGTGGTTTTGTCCTCATCAGATCCCTTTCCTTTCTTAGAATGTTTACATCTATAGTCCTTTCTAAAGTGCTCTTTCTTTCCCTATTTATAGCTCACACTTACAGGTTTTCCTGGAGATTTAGATCTCCCTTTATATTTAGATATCCCATTCGAGGACTTTTTTTATTTTTATTTTGGTACCATCCTCTTAGAGACAAGCATATCCATTCTAGACCTCCATATTTTTCTGTCTCGTCTCCTCCAACAGAAAGGATGATATATACCATGTCAGGCCACGTAGTAACACAACAAAGCAAAAACTGATTCGTATATTCATGCAATCATGTAGGTCTGTTATATACACGAGGGAGAGATTGTTCAGTTCATCTCCCGATGATTGTTCACATTCCTCATTTATTTATTTACATATATTTACCCAATCACAAGGATTAGGTGTCAACATTATTTCATCAAAATTCAAGGTAGTTGTATTTCTACCTATTGCAACAACCAGAATATCCCACAAATATGGTAGAGAACACAAAAAACTGATGCACTTATCTTTATCTGAAATTTTAATATCAACACATAAAAACTGGCTTACCATAGTATTAAAGGTGTTTATATGATCTATCACCAAGTCTCCATCCTTCATCCTCAGGTTATACATATTTTTCCATAGGAACAGTTTGTTCACATGAGACTTAGCTTGGTACAAAGTCCCTAACTTGTCTGCCAAAACCTTCACCGTAGCTCGCTCTGATACATTAAAAAATATTAAATCTAATATACACAACCGTATTGTTCTCTTTGATTTCCGATCCAACTTTTCCCTGTCTTCATCTGACATTATTATTGGTTTAGTACCCACATCTATCATGATCCACTGAACTTTATCCACTAGCAAATCCTCGATCTTGAGTTTCCACAACTTAAAACTCTGACCATTAAATTTCTTGATCTCTATTTTTCCACTGCTCATCATCTTCTTTCACCTCAAGAATCAATCATGGTGATCTCCCGCTGAACAGGGTCTACCACAAGCCCGACCAAAACCCCTCAGTAGCAAAGGCGTCTTCTTGAAGCCGAAATAAATTTGATACCAAATGTAGGTTTTAACCTTGTACAAAAATTACCTTCATATGAATTCTATAAACATAAACTAAACAATGGCGAGAACGTAAAGCATAAAACATATATACACAAAGATTTTCCCCTAGATCCCAAAACCGGGACTACTAGGTTGAGTTTTCATTATGTTCCTTTCAATGTTATAATACATCTATATACATGTAAAAGCATTAATAAACCCCAATCCATTAACCCTATATTAGAAAATAACCATAGTTCCCTTGATTGGATCTACAAAATACCATGGGGAGAAAACCATCATGCCCAAAACCATGTGCAAAACCCATGCACAAAAGCAGAGGTAGGTCTGCGCACCTAATATAGGGTCCAAAAAAAATAAATCGGGGTGCTGTCTCGAACCCCTTCTAGGGGGGCGACCACCCCCCCGAAACCCCCCGACAAGGGGGGCTGCACACCCTTGTGACAACCCTACTATGCCCAATGCAATGAACATGTGGTACTTTCGCCCCCCTTGTGACCCTCCCATCCATGTAGCTAGTCATGGAAAGAATATAACACACACACAACAAGGCCGCAAACCACCTTAAATCCAAGGCATCAAATCCCATCCACACCTTCTCTATATCTAAAGTCTAAAGGCCTTGATTAAATCTATGTGTGAGATAAAAAAATGTTTTTCTTGTTAAGAGTGCAAATTCTAGGATGTGATCATGTTACAATGTGCATGGATTTTCACTTTTTTGAGATAAATAATATTAAAAACACAATTCCTAACATTGTCCCCTTTTTAAAACTCTCATTTTCAAAGATTACCCTAACCACATGCACATTTTTTTCCTAATGTATTAGGAAGGAAACAATTATCTTGTATAATTGGAAGGCAACTTTTTTCTTTTCATGTAATTGGAAACAAACTTTTGTCATTTTTTGTAATTGGAATGATTGTTTTTGTCATTTTCTTGTTAGTAGCCCCTTTAAAAATGGGAAAAAGTATATAATTGATTAAGAAAGTCCTTGAGAAAAGAGAAACCACTAAAAAGGCCATTAACAAAAGAGAAAAATCAAGGTCTGGTATGGAAAAATGCAAGATTTTAGCAATGGCTAATCCATTTTCTAGTGAAATAGATGGCATTGTTGTTTCTCCTCCAACACCATAAAAATTTAATAGTATTTTATTATAGGCCAATAAACTTTAGATCTACTTTGAACCTATATTGACTACTTCCTCAAGAGAACTTGTTGTGCATAGATGATGATAAATCTTCTTAGACATAATTATACAATGTATAAAATCAGAGAGGAAATCAATACACAACATTTTGGTGAAAAGTTCATATGGTACAACCTCTTGTTCAACATTTAAAAATTATAGAAAATATCGATGAGCATCTGCTATCCTGCAAAATTGACTCACTAATTATTAAAGCGGTAAGAACTCCTATTTTTTTAAGTCCATAATAAAGTGGTCAATAGAGCTAGAATATGACTCCATTGTCCTACCTGGACTAGGTAGTGTGTGCTGAAGAAATCATAAATACATCGAAGTGGATGAAAGTGGTGAAGAAATACTTTAAGGTAAGCTTCCTAACCTGAATATTCATTATCAATTACTCAACTCTATTAAAGAATACTTTTAACCAAAACCCGATGTAGTTAAATGTCAATTTTTTATTTCTTTATTAAAACATAAGATTTTGACTATTATTTGGAGAATTTTAGGCATTAAAAAAATTAATAGTTCAAAAACAGGTAATCATATTGTGAGAAGCCTTATGTATTTTTTTCACAAATTGAGTAAGAAAACTTATTCTCAATATCCTTGTGTGGCATGATGTGTCTCGTGATAATAAAGTGCTATAAAGGTCATAATAAAACATTTTTTTTCTAAACAAACATATCATCTCATTAAATCTAAAGTGAAAATCCTCTAGATGTATTCTACTAGGAAATATATCTTGGAAATAGATGGCCAAATAAATTTTTGGGTGTGATCTACAAGGCTACCTTATTTTGACATGAATTTAATTGATTTAGTTAAGGGACAAAAATTGGAAATGGGTTTTGTTGATCATTACCTCCACATTAAGCACTTTATGAGCATGACCTAAACAAAATTATATGATAGATTCGACAATTAGCATAGTGCATTTAACTTGTTCCATAGAACTTTCAAGAAATGCAAGCCTTTGTATGTTTAGATGAATGTAATATGTAACACATGTTACTTTAGGTACCAAATTGAATCCATTAATTACTATGACACATATACATGTTTTTTGTGCATTACTATTAACACCTTTGTGTTTGTTAAAAAGTACATGGCTTAGCCAAAATCGCAAAGAGTAATGGGAAAGAAATGAGGGACATGGTGGAGGTTGATTTGTGTCTTAGATACCTTTCTATACTCTTTCTTGCAAACCCATGATTAGTGTTAGGGAGAGACGAGGCATTGTATTAAGATATAAACTTTGATTAGTATGGTCTATCCTTGAGAAAAAAGAAATATTTTTCAAAACATCTAATCATAGAGGATATTGAGATTCTCGCTAAGTCTAATACGCCAGCTCATAATCAATTTATGGAATCCTATTATTTTCAAAGGATTTCAAGGTTTTGGGTAAGTCTAATACACTACCACATAATCCATTTATGGAACCCATAAAATATTGTTGATTCACTGCTTCCTTTTAGTTGGAGATTGTAAACATTAGGGAGTCAATGCTTCCTTTAAGTGGCTTTCTCCCTTTGGTTGGAGCTAACAAAACTAATGTAATAGTAGGTTGCATCTTACAACAATATTTATACATTAATATATAATATTTAGGGTTTTTTCCCTCTATGGGTTTCCACATAAATTTAGTGTTTCTATGTGTTGTTTAAATTATAAATCACATAATAAATTAAAATATTTGATATTGTTAATAATTATTAAAATTGGTCATAGTATTCAATCATCACCCATCTTAGTATTATCATGGTTTCTGACCACTAGTATCAGAGTAAGTTCCTTAAGGAACATTTTAACCATGGGAAGGTGGATACTAAGGGACCATGGCTAACCAAGATTAGCTTACCCTAGATGAAGTACCATTATTGAATGAATGAGGTAACGCACTCTTGAAGGTAAGAATAAAATTTTATTTGATGACTCTTGTCTTAAATGTATGGTTATTAGTAGTATATGGAAAGATCAATTGGTATAATACAAAAGCTATGAAGACAATCTTGAGTGGGTTGTCCGAATTAGATTCTAACAAGGTAATTCATTGTGAAAATACAGACAAATAATCTAGGATAATCTGCAATGCATCTACGATGAAGATCCTCATACTACATGTGAAGTCAAGAAGTCCTCTCAGAAGGAATAAATGCACAAATATTCAAGGAATATTGAAAGTCATGAGTCTTCAAGTAATGAACCAGATCATGAAGAGGATCCCCTTGTCATGAATGCACAAAATTCTAATTATCGAAAGAAAAATCCATATTCAAAGGGTGAAGATGATTGTGAAGAATATGTAGAAGTAAAATCCATAAGTAAGCTTCTATTTTGTTTTAATTGAAAAATAATATGTCATCTCTCTCTTAAATATCCAAAATGCAATTTCATAAAATCATTTTCATAAACGAGAACTAGAAGTTGAGAGAACACCCCAAGAGAAAAATAAGAAATGTTCTCATGATTGTCAATATGAAGATGACAATAGATGAACCTATAGTAGTGTTAAAGAAGGGATTCTACTCAGGACTATGGAAGAGACATTTGATTCAGAGAATGAAGAAGATCCTGATGAAGTGACATATTTCAAAACAAAACTTATCTATGCTCTAGAGGAGATTGAGAAGATTACAACAATAAATTGTAGACAAAAGTAGTTGTTGTAAAAATATGAGGACAAGGAACATGATTTTATTGAATTAAGAAAATATTTTTTTATCCTGAAGACTCGGCATGAAGAATTCAAAAGAGTGAATGAAGTAGTGACTAACCAATTTATTGAATGAGGTGGTCACTATGAGAAACTAGAAGCTGAGATTGTATAATGAATAAATGATCTAGAGAAATCTAATGGTTAGCTAAATAAATAGTGCAAGAGTACATGAATCGGTAGATGGATTTATTAGTAATAAAATATCTACTCTCATTAAAATTGGTTCAGGCTATGAATTATAATCAACCACTAAGAAATCTAAAGAAAAATAATAAACCATCCATGCTGAAATGGTTAAAGGATCTAACGGTAATGAAACCAAAGGAAATTATCAAGAACGAGGGAAAGTTTATAATAGTTATTCGAATAGCCACAAATAATGAGTGAAAAATTATAATATATTTTATCCTCCCCTACAAAAAATTTCATCAAATATTTAGAAGCTTCCCTTCGCAAAGGAAAAGTACTTCCAAGTGTCAAATCTTTTTCTATGGCTATTGCTTTTCTTCCAATATTTTTGGACATAAGGAAATAGGTTGTATGTATTATGTAATAAAGAAAATATATTGAACAATAGTAGAAAGAGAGCATATAATATGTTAAGCAATGAAGTTGTGAGTAACAATATAAATGTTATGATAATAATTTTATCTAAAATCACAATTATTTTGCCCCCTTGTTACATCTTATTTAATGTTGAATATGTAAAAATTATGGAAGAGAAATAGAATATGGTAGGACCATTCCTCCCACTCTTAATGAGAAGATAATGAGGAATTCAAAAATTAAAGGAAAAGTGGCATAAAGAAGTAGAAGAGTTTCGATTTGCACTCTACGATCAATGTCAAGAAAATCGACAACATATTGAGAATGGATATTTGAGGCACAAGAAGAGAGATAAAAACAATACAAATGGACGTGAAAATCAAGCTAAGGACAAACAAAGACTTATTCATATTAGAAATAAAGGAAGCACACCAAATGAAGTAATAAATAACCAAATATCTGATTTCTCCCATTAACAAAGTTAGATTAAATGTAAAATAATGAATCTGTTAAGAAGGATTGCCTCATGTAACTTTGGATCGAGTAACTCCTACAAGGTATGTACAAAACCATCATCCTAAAAATCATATTGATGGTGATAAGGAATCAAGAGTTCAAACCCAAAAAATAATAATGAATACCTCTAGCGAAGAACATATTGCTATGCTATCCATTATTGAACCAAAATATTTCTTTGAGGCTAGCCAAGAAGAGTATTGGATAAAAGCTATAAATGAGGACCTTGATCAAATTAAGAAAAATCATACGAAATTCTATGCAAGGCCATTAAATAAAAATGTTATTGGTAGAAAATGGGTCTTCATGAACAAATTCAATGAGAATGGACAAGATGTGAGAAATAAGGCTAGATTAGTATGTAAGGTTTATGCTCACATTGAAGGAAATGATTTTGATGAAATTTTTGGTCTATATCAATATTGGGGGAGATTAAAATGTTTCTATCTTTTACTTATCATAAAAGTTTTGAACTATATCATATGGATGTAAAATCATCATTTTTGAATGGTAAGCTTGTAGAAGAGGTTTACATAGAATAACCTTAAGGGTTTGAACTATTATAAAAACTTGAGGAAGTGTGTAGACTCAAAAAAACATTGTTTGGACTTAAACAAGCACCTAGGGCATGGTATTCCAAATTGGAAAAGAACCTATAGCAACAAATATTCAAAGGAGGAACAAATGAAAATAACCTATATATCAAATATGAGAACGATAATCTATTAATTATTGTTGTTTATGTTGATTACCTCATTTTCTGTAGTGATGTAGATTTACTCAACCAAACAATTGTAGCAAATATGCAAACTGAATTTTAGATGCCCATGGTTGGGGAACTCTCATTTTTTCGTGGATTGGATATTACTAAAGTATAGAAAATTATATCCGTTTCCCAAATCAATCACATAAAAGAAATGTTGAAGAACTGTGAGATGGAAGAGTGTTCTCTTGCCATTGCTCCTATTATCACACAATGTAAGCTAAACAAATATGATGAGTCACTAGAAGTATATCAAATAATTTGTAGATAAATAATTGCCAGAATTTTGTACCTAACAACCTCATGGCCACACATTATGCAAGTTGTTGGTGTAGTTGCAAGATATAAATCAACTCGCAAAAAGTCATCTCTTAGATACCAAAAGGATTTCAGATATGTAAGTGCCATAATGGACTATGATATATGCTATCCAAAGGGTACAAGTTTATAATCAACTACATACACATATGTTAATTTGAATGGAATTTTAGACAATAGGAAAAACACAAGTCGTGGTGCTTTGTTTCTTGGAAATTTCTTAGTAAGCTAGTTGAGAAAAAAATAATCATTTATCTACCTTTCTAGTGTGAAAGTTGAATACATAGTATTTGTAACAAGTTTCACTTAAATATCATGGATGAAAGAAACATTATGGGACATTGAGGTAATTTATGATGAACCCATTCCCATTATCTGTGATAACACAATCACTATCAACATAGCCAAGGATTTTTTTCTTCATTAAAAAACTAAGCATATCCTAATAAAGTACCATTTTCTTAGAGAACGTGTGGTCAGTTATATTGTGAAGTTGGAGTATATTTCAACCAAGAAAAATGTTGAATTGATATCTTCAGCAAGCCTATTTACCAAGAACATTTTGAGTACTTAGGGAAAAATTTGGGAGTGATATCTTGCTCTTTTGTTAGGTCCCTATTCTACTAGCATAGCCCCTTATTGTCATTAGTGCAACCCCCTTATGGTATTTTTGTGCCCATATAGTCACCATGTTGTTATTATTCTACCCCATAGAAGCCCACTATTGTTATTATTGTGCCCCTACAATACTATTGTTATGTAGGCTCTGATTATATTGTGACCACTTAGACTCCTATATATACAAAGGAGGTATTGTCATTTATAGAATCCAAGAATTTTTCATTTGTGTAATGAAAAGGAGGTTCCCCATTAAAGAGGCTAATTTTTAAGTCACTGATCTATCCTTTTTATCTTTTTGTGAGCTAGTTTCATAACATTTGGTATCAGAGCTTTGGATTCTAGGGTTTCGCTGCTCCAAACAGGCCATTGTGGAATTGTTTCTATAAAATTTTCTCTACAAAGTTTGAGAAGCTAAAAAAAATCCCATTTGAAATGAAATTGTTTTGAACTGCGGGTCCAAATGTCAGATATTGTATCACTATATTTTTGGAGATATCATTTGAGGAAGTTAGGGTTTTTGCAAGCTCCTGAATTCCATCTCCAATAGGTCATCGTGGAATTTTCACTATAGTGTTTTATCTGTGTAGGTTCAGACTCTGAAATTAAACCACATTTTAGCCAAGATCGTGCTAAAGCTCAAGCTCAAATTTCAGATCTTGTTTCACTATATTTTTTATGCTACGGTCCAAGACATTTACGGTTTTCACAGACTCCCGAATTACATTACAAACAGGTGACCTTGGGAAAATTGTCATAACTTTCTCTTTGAGCATCAGGTTGAAATTTAATAAGAAATTTCTGAAATAGGATGGACTGTACATTTCTATGTATTTTTTCATGTCCAAATGTCGAAACAATGACACGTGGTAGATCATACAAGTTCACTCTACTGAACGAGTCTATAATCAGGTCACTGTATGATATTTGGAATAACTCTTTATTCAAGAATCCAATATTGATAAGACTAATGGGGTTAGAAAGAGGACTCAAAGGGCTACCATAGGCCCAAATTTTAAAACTTTAAGATCTGAAATTACAGAGTTACGGTTCGTTAAATATTGAGCTCCTAAAAGAAAGAAAAATAATGACTCGAATCAAGAAAATAGAAACACCTAGTAAGCAATATTGGATGGACGATTTGAAGAGTGTGATCAAAGCTAAGATAAATAGTTTTATATCTGCCATGGAAGGTAATATTGATGGTATGGAAGAAATTTTGAAGAAAGACATGGAAGATTTGAAGAAATACATGGAAGGTTTGAAGGAAGGTGGGACAAGGGTGCTACAAGAAAGACCTCCTAATGACGAAAAGGTAGTAGAGGAAACTCATGATGAGAAAAGAAATAAATGTTAGTCCAGATTTCATAGAATCTAACATTAGATTGAAGACCCACCATATTCCAAAGATTTATATGAGGAAGTTTGATGGCAAGGATCTTATAACATGGATACTACAGATGGAGAAATATTTTGATCTACATGATGTGCATTTGCTGTGAAGAAAATCAATTTTTATGGTATAAAGGGCTTTGTTCTCGTAAACCACTTGTCACTTGGTCAATTTTCACAAAGGAAATTAGACCACATTATGAGGATACAAAGAGCAACACCTTCTTCAACTAATTGATAAATCTCAAACAAAAGGGTTCAATGGCAGAGCACATTGAGCACTTCCAAAAATTGAATATAAGGGTAAATGATATTTCAGAGAATCAGAGGATTGATGCCTTCATAGGGAGTTTAAAGGATAACATTCAACATGAGGTTTTTCTTTGGGAACTTTATTCATTGGAGAAGGCATACAAGTTGTCAAGAAAAATTGAAAGACAAATTATGGCAAAAAGAAATCTTCCACTCACAATTATAAAGATGAAAGTGTTGGTGGTCCTAGCCTTCCACAACCTACAAGGTTGACATTAACAATTAGAATAAAAAGGAGAAAATGACCTTTGTTACAGTTGCGATAGAAAATACACTAAAGGTCATAAGTGTGCTTGGAAGAAATTATTTTACATTGATTGTGAAGACGAGGAAGAAAAGGATCAAGAATCGTCAAAAGAAGAGGATGTACACCAAGAACCAACCCCATATAAGAAACGAATCCAACCATATCTTGTAATGCATTGGTAGGAATTACCTCTCCTCAAAGTCTCAATATAGAAGGACATATCAAGAAGAAAAAGGATAACCTCACTTTCACACAAAATCGAATGAAATAATAGGCAGATCAACATCGCAGCGAAAGAAGTTTTCATATAGGTGACTGGGTATTTTTACAACTACAACCATGCAAACAAATGTCCCTCAAGCAAGCTAAGAAGGATAATAAAATATCAACAAAGTACTATGGTCCTTACAAAGTGTTGCAAAAGATTGGTAGTATGGAATACAAAATGGAGCTTCCTGCATCTTCCCAACTGCCCCCAGTTTTCCATGTTTCATGCTTAAAGAAGGTTATAGGTGACAAGCTCCCAATTCAAACAATATTGTTTGAACTTGACAATGAAGAAAAAATCATATTGGAACCTGAAGCATTCATAAAAACAAGAACCCTACAACGACGAAATCAATCCTTTTTAGAGTATCTCATCAAGTGGAAGAACTCACCCGTTAAAGATTCCACATGGGAGGATGGGCATTTTATACAAAAGTATCTAGAAATACTCAAGCGTTGAGGAAAACACTTTTTGATGGAGAGGGGCATGTTAGGTCCATACACTACTAGTGTAGCCCCTTATTGTTATTAGTGCAACCCCCTTATGGTATTGTTGTGCCCATGTAGTTCCCATTTTGTTATTATTGTGTTGTAAAGACTGCTTTTCCATTTAATTCAAATATAAAGATTGTAAAGACTGCTTTTCCATTTTATGATAATATAAAGATTGTACAGACTGATATTAAGTTTTATCAAATAATTTCTATCAATTAAATGCATCTGCATATATGTAAAGACTGGTTTTCCATTCTATTTTATCAAGTAATTTCTATCAATTAAATGCATCTGCATATATGTAAAGACTGGCTTTCCATTCTATTCAAAATATAAGGATTGTACAGACTAATATTAGGTTTTATCAAATAATTTCTATCAATTAAATGCATCTGCGTACCTGATTCTTTGCTCTGCGTACTTGATTCTCTTGGTTCTCCTGTCTGGTGTTGATCACATTGCTTCGATTTTTCTGCATCCATTACCAAACCAACTTATGCCTCCCTGCCTATCTGGAATCCACCTCTGCGGATCCTAGATTTAGAGGACTCCGAAATGGATGTCCACTGGCCCCCGTGCCCAAAACTCCAAGAACAACTCAAAATTTCCCGATTTACAGTTCCAAAACTAAGCCCTCTGCTCA
>APFE030205366.1:83654-110390 GCA_000404065.3 Pinus taeda | reverse complement strand
TTCTTAACCCATGATTATTTCATGATATTATTCTTTAATGCAGTGTATTTCAACGCAAAAAGTTCTAATTGATTTATAATGTAGTGTATTTCAAGGCATAAAATTCCAATGGATTTTCCTTTAAAATTTGGTTAGGGCTTTAGTGCTATTTATCTCTTTTCTATCTCCACCCAAAATAAGTTATGTAAAGTTTTTGGTGATTTTCAATTTCTATTAACCTCTATTAATTTCATATTATAATATAAAATAAAACATCTATTTATTAAGATGATGGGAACAATATTTCTCTTAAACCTTTTGATTTTCATTTTTATCATTACTATTTCCATTTATATATTTTCCCCAATTTGGGGACTACTCTCTCAATGATATATGGTAGAGAAAAGCAATGCTAAAGTGGAAATAAATAAATATATTGCTTCCTCACCTTATTTCTTCTCATCCACATATTAGTAATTGTTTCCATGAATAGTTTTAGGCCACTTGTAAGCAATTTAAAGTCCAATAAGACATTTATGTCTATTAAATTTTCTTCTTAAGTCCAATAATAAATTATATTTTTATTAAACAAAATAATCTCTTACTCTTTCCTTTGCTTTTTTATTGTTATTTATCGTTGGGTAATATAAATGATTAATAAAACTAAATAATTTGTTAGGGATGAATAAGTTAACAACTTTTATTTGTAGGTTATAAGATAAGTTGTATTAAAAAATTAAAAAATCTGTTTAGTATTTATAATTAGGTTTAAAATATTAATTTATGTCTTTTATGATTAAGCTAAGTTTAGTTTTTTTATAATTTATCTTATATTTGGATTTAGTTTTTATATTAAAAATGAAAATTATAATTTTTAAATATTAAATTTGTTATTGTTATAATCAATATTTATGTAATGAATTGATTTTTGATTATTTATTACAAGGACTATATTAATTTAATTCTATCTTCAGTACGAAAGGTTAATCTTTAGGTGAATTTTTTAAGTAAAAATATTTGATCGATATTCGCTCTTTCCACCTTCCATAAGAAATGGATTTAATATAATGGAAATTTATATTTATATAATAAATAGTTGAAGATTGTCAAGGTTACATGGAATAACAAGCTACATGTTATCAAACTCCATAGAAGTTACATATGTGTGTGTGAGAGATAAAGTGTATGATTTAGAATAATATATCATATTTATGTTGATATAATGAAGCCAATAAGGGTGTTTATTTCAACTCAATGTGGATAACGATTTGAAATTTTTCTTTTCTTTTTAAATATATAGGAACGATTGATTGTCCTTGGAATATTCTTGGGATATACTTGATCTCAATACTTGATCTACTGCTAAAGCTTTGCGATTTCAATTTCAATTTATTCAAATTATTTACTTCAAATAATGGGTACCCTTTACATTAATTTTTGGCTATCCACTTTTTTATAATTTTGATTTAAATTAATTCTTACAATTTTGCCTTTTTCACTTTCATAGGATTTCTTTCTTGATTGTTTCATTGAATTCAACTTCTCTAAAGCTTTCCATGGATACTTGTTTCACCTCACTTGGTCAATAAAACTCCTTTGAAGTTTGATCATTTTTTTTGCCAAAGTAAAAATATGTGTAAAATGTATGATATTCCATTTTTTGTAATTAAAATACCCATTCATTGTAAATATTAACTCATAATTAATTTTACTAAATTTTTCATTTTTCACTGACAATCCTATAAATTATACCATAGTTGAAAAATGGATTTTCCATCTCAATAATTTACTCTAATTTATTATTTTAAAACAAATTACTAAACCCAGAATTTCAAAATTACAAAACAACTCTAATTCACATTATAAAATATTTAATTCTATATAAACCCACTCCACATCATTTATTTCCTTCCAAAATCCCAATTCAAAAAACCAAAATAAAAACCCAATAAAAAATACAATCTGAAATTACAAAATGGCATATGACAAATTTTATTAAGTGCGTTCTTTGGAAATTAGCAATGCTATAAGCTTTTATGCTACCGGCTATTCTTAGCTATTCTTATTTTAAGATAAGCGTTGGGTCTTTTTTACTCTTATCCCTCCCCACTCCCTACCTCACACTTATCTTACCCTCCTTTTCCCTCACCTCACCCTCTTCTACTTCCTCACACCTGAGTTAACTTATTTCGTTTTAACTTGTTTTATTCATATGGATTGTCTTATTAATATTAATATATATATATTATTACTAATAATGTTTTATATTAAATTATAATAGTATATTATCATATAACATAATATAATAAATATAATTATATAAGTATTAATTTTAAAATAATTTTTTATTAATTAATTAAAAATTTTAATTAAAATTAATTAACATTAATTAAAGATAATTGTAACATAATTTAGGATTAGAATTTAACTTTTTACTCATTAACTTTAATTTCCGACGCTCATAAATTGAATTTTACTTGGCCAAATGAGGCCCACTACGGTTCATTTGATCATTTAATGAATCTAAAATTCAGCAGAAGATCAAGCCCCTTATTTTTAAGCAAAATCAATTTTTGGAGTTTTATTTTCTATATTCTCATTTGTTCATAACTTATTCTAATTGTAGTTCTATCTAACCATCAATAGAAAGCTTAGAGGCATCAATAGAAAGCTATGCTTTCTTTTGAAATTATTTATTTAATTTTTAATTCCAAGTTTGCTATTTTAATTTTATGTTTGCATTTTAATTTATTTCTGATTGGTTTTTGCAGGAAACAATTGAAGAGATTAAGGGAAGAATATCTCAATCAATGAGAAAGCCCAAGCAAGGGATGAATAGGATTTTGGGCCAATGAAAATAGATTGAATAGAACTACTCATCAACAAACCTTGTGATTGAGAATTCTTTTTGTAAATATTATAAATGTGAGATTGTAGAATGTAAAAATCATTTCTCTGCTATGCAATTTTGAAATTCCTAAATGAACTATTATAATGAGTATTTAGAGGTGTAGGTGACAGGAATCATGGGGGAAGAAGACTCTATATTCCTGTGTTTTTATTTGTTTGTGGAAAAACCCTTGTTTATCATGTACTATTGTTCTAAGGAGGAGGCCATTTCTGCAAGCAGAGATAGATTACAGGCCTATAGTATTGAGGAGGCCATTTCTGCAAGTAGAGATCAATTAAGGCCTATAGTATTTCCCACTACTGCCATAGTGTCAGGTTTTGTAATTCAATTTTCTTTTATTAATAAATATGAGTTTCACTGATTTTCATATAGCACTATTGTTTGTTGAATTCACTGATGCAAATTCTTTCCCAATTTTTCATTACAAAAGAGGTATGAATTAATTTTTGGCTTCATGGGCTATTGTTGAGTTTTAATTTTTAATTCATTTAAAAGTATGATTAGACTATTCTACACGCTTGGTGTTAAATGTAATTTGAAAAGTGAAATATTAGTAGGAACAAATAGTTATAATCTCAGATATGCAAGCTATCTTACAATTAAGGATAATATTTGTTTGATTACTTACATCATGTCTTATTTGAACTAATTTAGTAATTCATCATGAATCATTTTAGCTCTTATGTATATGACAAATAAGGAATTTGATATATTTTCAATAAGCTAGTATGTAAGTGTTTCATTGTTAGTATTTATTTTAATGAGGAATCACATCTTCTGAGCTATCTGGCTGATTTAATTCCTCCATCTTAATTCCAATTATTTAAAGGTTATTTTCCCTATTATTTTAATTCACCATCTATTGAGATAATGATTTATTTTTCCTTCAATCCATATAGGATAGATTAATGGAATCTTAGACTAGATATTGGATGTGTTATCATACATTTTTCATTCCATAAGTCCTCTTTTAAGAGACAAACTTTAGAATGGTTTAGGTGTGGGATTAAAGTAGCTTAAGCTTCATTCTCATGACTCATAAGCAAGAAGAATAGATCCAATGTCCCTGGCTATTGGTAACTAAAGAAAAATCTTAAATCAATAGAAATAACAATAGAGAAAAGATAATTGTACCTCTTAAACTAGTTGGAACCACTATTCCAAATGGGCAAAGAAGTGCTTTAAGGTACTTATGTTTAAGAGTGTCCCTTATATTGTTGTAGGCAGAGAGAGGAAGAATAGAAAAGTGAAGAGGAGTTGAAAAACTAGATTATAATCATTTAGTTATGATGGAGAACAAGGCATGTAAAGCGGTAATGAGGGTCAACTCAATTAACAGAAATCACATTGAGTTTATTTTGCATGCAATGAGAAAAGAGAAAAGATAATAAATAATAAATAATAATAATAATAATAATAATAATAAATAATAAAAATAAAAATAGAAAGGAAGAGGTGACCCACAACCTCTTGGTATGAAAATATTAGTTTCTATAGGATTTAGGTTGTGTGCTATAGGAAGGAACAAAACTGCTAGATGAAAAACACAATTGCTATAGGAAGCAATATCACTATTATAGGAAGAACAAATTAGCTACATGAAGTTAATAGAGTGGTAAAGGAAGGAAAAATTCACCCTAAATACTTGGGGAGGAAGGAAATATTCTAAGGAAATGGAAAGGGTGCAAAAAAAGATACAGGAGAAAACAAAGTTGCTACAAGAAGGAACAGAGTTACTACACGAAAGAAAAAAAGTGCTACATGAGTACTAGTGGTGCTACAAAAGTACAAACAATGCTATAGGAGAGATCATTTATAAAAATTATGTTACTCGGGTGTTTGAAAATGATTAATTAATTTCTAAAAGGAACAAAGAAACACAATAAAGCTACAAAGGATTTGTTAAGAAGTCTCAACTGCATAATGGTAAATTATCCAAGGGTGAAAGATATCCAAGTTAGTAGATTGGTCATCACATCATTCCTTTCTTTCCTTTAGGTTATACACCACCACTTCTCCCTCCATAAGAAGAAAGAGCTTTGTGTTAAGTGTTTTCAATTCCATAATTTATCAAGAAAAGTAGAAATCATATTTCTAGTCAAGGGTGTCAATAAGAATTTCAAGGATAATATGATGTTTCATGGCAAAGAATAAAAAATTCACTATTAAAATGGAAAAAAAGTTCCACCATTATCAATTTTTTTTTTTTTTTAGAGTTGCTACATGAAACTATATTTCCTGTAGCTGCCCCTACTTGCCACCTATTACTTGTTTTTTAATTTCCGAGTAAAGTTCTACAAAGGATGGAAGGCCAAGTCATTGAGGGAAAGCCTCAGTGTGTGTTGTCGAAGGTATCAAGGACACCTAGATTTATGTGAATTAAAAACTAAGTGGTGAAAGTAAAACTCTAGCTCTACACATAGAAATCAAAGTTTGCAAATATGGGAGGAGAATTTAACAGAAGAAGAAGTTCAAATTGAAGAGTAGAAATCAAATAAAGGATCAAAAGAAAGGATAGAGAAAAACTGGTAGAAATAAAGATTAAGACAAATCCAAAGGAAGAAATTGAAAAGCATGCATGGTTCCATTTAGCGAAGTAAGCTACATTCAAATCAGTGTGAGACATCATAAAAGTCATTTTAGGCACAAAAGAAGAACAATAGGGAAAGAAGATGGATAGGTTGCTCAGAGGATGAGCAGTAGTTTCAGTAGCGGGGTATGATCGACCTCCAAATTAGACACAAATCAAGGCCCATATAACCTTTCTTATGCACATAAAGATGATATTAAATATCTCCTTCTACACTTAATAATGTTTTTTAGCTTTAATACGTTCTTAGAAGGGTTTAGAGATAATTCATATTATGTGCCTAATATTATTTATTTTTGTAGAACATTGAGTAAATTCTAAATGAGATAATATAGGCACTTGCTCTGTGTTGGTATGATGATGCATGTGTTTTCCTTGAAGGCAACTCACATGTAACAAAATAAGTATATGGTAACTAGATGAATCCACAGGTCAGTTCAGAGGAAACAGAATGGTGGAACAGAATACCAACATGATGGGTCAAAGGTTTGCAAATCATAATCAAAAGTTTTATATGGGGAGATTATTGGCCTTATGAATTAGGTGTTGTCCTTGATGGAAAACTACCTGATGAGTTGTCCTTGATGACAACCTATTTGATGAAATGGAATCCTACTTGATAAGTTGTCTCTTGATCTACTTGTTAAAGGTATAAACAAAGTGTGTTTATAAATGTGACAAAATGCATGGAACTTGTGTTTACAAATGTGAGGAATGCATGGAAATTGTGTTTATAGATGTGACACAATGCATGGAAGTTCAAAGGAATCAGTTCAAAGGAATGCTAAAATTGGAAGTTCAAGAACTATATGTGGGTTATGTTAAGCCAACTTGCGTATACACATGATTTCAGTGAAGAAAAGTAGCATATGCATTTTGCACCATGGTATTCTAAATAACAAGGGTTCTTACCATGGTATTGGGCCATAGTAATCAGCGTGACAAAGAATATTGATCTTGTCAAAGAATACCATTGGCATAACTATGGTTTTGACCCGTGGTATTCAGAAAGGCTAAAACTATATAAGGAGGTGAATATCAAAGTGTTATAGTGTGCAAGTGATAGAAATCTTATGAAAAGTTATATCAAAAGAAAATATGCATATTATGTGTTTTTGATGCTTTGGTTGATCTAAACTTAGTATGCACCTGAGAGTTTAATAATGGGTAAGAGCCAATAGACCTGAAATAATTTGATGGATCATGATAGTAAGACCTGAAATGAATTTTCATCGTATGATCTGCTCATGGATTGACTAGATCTATGTACCGATGCATGTTTTTATCTCTTAATATTATGATCTGGGTCTTTTTGAAGTTCTAAAGAGCTGCACAATTTTAGGTCAAAATTTGTAGATCTATACCCTCGTTGGTCTCGAGAAAAGTACGTATACACACGGGTTGGCCTCTACAATGTAGTGTATACAAAGTAAGGTTTTTTGTTCATAAATGACTGATCAATCTTATCAATGTTGCTACTCCTTTGTTGTCTATCAATGATGTCCTGGTGATTGATCTAGGTTAAATGATAATGTCTGAAGTAGATCTAATTGAATGATGAAGTTAAATGTGGTTATGAATAGTGTTAAGATTAGTTGTTGATTTTGATTGAAGATTAGGCTTAGTTCTGTGATTGGTTCAGAGTGTTGTAGTAGATCTCAGTATAACTCAGTATTCTTTTCAGAATTACTGTAGTCAAGTTTTCAGTTTTCTGTATTTTAAGATTTGTATGAAGTTTTTTCTACTAAAAAGCGTGTACGCACGTGGGTTGACTTAAGTGAAGTAGCGTATGCACTTTGGAATTTGAATGATCAGGACTGCAGTTTATTCTATAGGTTGATCCAGTATTCTAGGTTCACTTCTATGTATTAGTTATAGTGACCTCACTGTTTCTAGTTGATTGGTTGAATTTTGATTAAGTGTCGGCTGATTGGGTTTTGAGTGAATGGTTGATTTAGTTGTATCAGAAATTGATGATTGGGTGATTCAGCTGTGTCGAAGGTTTCAGTGATTCATTGATTGAGTTGTGTCAGAAGTTCCAATGATTGGTTGATTCATAAATTGATGATTAAGTTTCAGTTATGTTACAGATTGATGATTGGGTCTCAGTGATTAATTCATTTAGACATGTCAAAGATGGATGACTATGTTATGGTGATGGTAACAATTTGATTTTTGATATTGAGCTTAAGTGTTGATAATGGGTCCAGTCTGAAAATCAGATGAAACATGGCCTACAAGTTATGATGTGTTGAAGCAGGTGGCTCTAGTGTGAAAATTCATCAAATGTGGTCCATTGATGTTGCTGAGGGTTGGAGCCTTTAGTGGGGAAGTTGAAGCTTCCTTCGAATAGTAGCTAATGATCAGATTAGGGGGTTGGAGCTCTGTTCTAGTAGTAGCTGGAGAATAATTGGAGGTTGTAGCCTTCTATAGGTTGGTGCCTGCGTATTGGTACAATTTTACGCCAGTACAAGAACTAGGGGGTTTGAGCTCCCTTCTTGTAGTAGCTGGAGAACGAACGAAGGTTGTAGCCTTCTGTAGGAGTGTGCTTGTGTGTTGGTATGATTCTGCACAAATACAAGATTGTAAAAATATTTTTCTTTATATTAAAGAAGATAGAGATGACAACAGTAGCAGGTTTTTTCCTAAAATGGGTAAATCCTGGTGTTCATGTGTGTTTCTTATGTGTGATGGTTTATTTTGTTCTTACAACAAATGGTTACTTCTAAACTAATTTTTAATAATGTAGTGGTGCACTAGATGAATACCAACATATGATGAATTAAGTGAATCATAACTTTACTAGATGTACACTAGTTGTCTTAAGAATAGTCGTGTACACACGCGGTTTACTTTTATTAAAGTCGCGTATAGAAATCTAAATATGAAATGAAAAAAGTTATTGATTTCAAAATATCGATTCACCCCCCTTCTCAGTATTTTTCCCAACAATTGGTATCAGAGCAGGTCCTTTCGCACAAGCTTGATCGCTTGAATGAGATATGTCAAGACAATGGGAAAGAAGCAAAAGAAGAAAGCACCTCAAAAGAAGAAAACATCTCAAAGAGATGGTGACAATGTTAGCAACAATTTCCTATTAGGTGGAAGAAAATATTCAAATTCAAAATAACCTGAGAATGAAGATGAAAAAGAAAAAGAATTATCAGGTATGTACTTTTGGTCCTCTAGTGATACCTTTCTCCATTCATGCAATATTCAAGATAATGAATGTGACTATGAAACAACTGATTTTTCTCTTATGGGTGAAAGTGAAAGAAATCTAATAGAGGTAGAAGTTAAAAGGGTCATTGATAAAATTAGAGATAAAAAAGATCTATTTGATAAAAGGGAATGTACCTACAAAGAAGAGGTTACTAGGTTAAAAACTCAATTGGAGGAAGGAAACAAAATAAGGAAGAAATACAAGGAAAAGTAAGATTAATGTCGAAGGCTACAGGATGAAGTTCCATCATTGAGAAATCAAGTGAATGAAAAGGATACAACAAGCAAGGAACTTAACGAAAGAACTAGTTACTATGAAGGTCATGAAGTTGAGGTTGTCTCTCTAAAAAAACATCTTGAGAAATCAAATAAGAAGAATCAGGAACTACTTCAAGCATTTGAAGAACAAGAAAATGATATTCTCAAATTAGAACAACAAGTGGGAGAAGGAAGAAAAGTTTAAGAAATCATGAAGAAGTAGTATCTAGAAAAAGAAAAGCAATATCAGGTTGAGGTAAATTCCCTAAAAAGTAAATTATATGAAAAGGATAAACTTTTATGATTTCAAGATAGTACTGAAATTTTCGATAATATTCTTAGTAGTCAAAGGTCTCCTACCATCAAATCTGGTCTTGATATTCATAAAACTGTTAAAGGTGAATCTAGCTCACAAACTGAGGCAAGGAATTCTAATGAAAATTTTGAAATTCTCAACAAGGAGATAAGAAGTCAACCCCATAAACAACCAAGGAAAGAAAGCCTTCAAGAAAAATCATTTTATCCTAACTATATAAGTGTTAATCAATTATTTCGTGTGATCAATAATGTTGAATGTTCTATATGTCATAATTTTGGACATGTTGTAGCGAGGTGTAGAAGTACAGTGTTTCAAGTTAATAACCATCTCACAGAAAGATCATCAACTTCTAGGGACTTTAAGGGATATTGTTTTTCTGGCAATATGTTTAGTCTCAAAGCCATTGATTACTATAGAAGGAATATGAAGCATATAAGATGTTATTCTTGTAAAAAGTTTTGGCATGTAGCAAAATAATGCAGGAACAATTCTATAGATCGTTGTAGACAATATGGTAAGCAACCAAATAAGAACATTGATATTAGAAAATCTGGAAAAGATGGATCCACCAATCAGAAAGAAAAGGAATATTAGAAAAGGTGTGGTCTTTCTCTCTTCTCATTCGATGACAAAGATGATAGTGGATGTTCTCATCACATGACTCGAGACAAGATTAAAATGGAGTCTCTGATGAACAACCATCATGATAATGGTATTCTTGGAACCGATGTTTCAACAAAAGTTCTATGACTAGGTACAGTTAGAACCTACTTAGGGGGGAACTAAAAGTATGAAATTTCAGTATTCCACTTTTCATATGTGAACCTTATGAAGGCAAGTTGCATATATATGTGAGTTACAAATTGCACAGTCACGTATATGTTGGTTTGATGAAGAAACAGTGGGACAGACTCAGAAAAAGGCTCTTATATGGTTCAATCAATTATCAATTGTCTTTTCTGCTTTGATGGATCATAACTACAGTCTCTTGATAATACTTAGAAGTTATTTTGGCCCTCATAAGTTGTTGATGACTTGATGTATAACTCGTTGATGATAATTCCTTGATGATTCTTACTGATATATGAAATGATCAAATATGACACTTAATAGTTGGCACAGATTGAGGGGGGAGCATTGGTTATGCTTCCAATAATGCATTGTTTACATTATGTTTTCTTGTAAGTCCTTTATACGTAATGAATCTTATCAATCAGGATGATGCTTATGTTTCTGAAGTGTTTAAATGTTGCATCACTCTATGTTGGGGTCATGAGTTTCCTATGATGAAATCACATATGACACTTATATTGCTTGAGGAACATAGCTATTTCGATTCCTCTGATCATATTTATGGATGATTCAGATATGCATATAGTACATATGTTATGTTTCTTACATGGTTATCTTAATAAGTTCAAGGAGAAGAAAAAATCATGAATACAAAACTTCATTATTTGATGATGATAAGTGTCACTAATTTCTTTTATTCTATAGTCATCATGCCTTCAAAGTTGCACAAATTTCATATGGTGCAGTTATGAATGAGGATTTCTGCTTTTGATGGTTTCATGAATGTTTGAAAAATGACTGTGAGATCATGGTTTTATTTTATCATTGATGACAAGTAAGATACATATTTCTATCTCTATACTAGATACATGGATGATTAATTAAATTTCACATTAGTAAATAATGATGGTTGGAAAAGAGAACGGTGTTATTGCAGGTTTCATGAAGACATGACTATTTGGAAACATGGCTTAATTAGTCACACAATGATGATGACTTCTTACTTTATGATGATAGGCTTGGTTCTCACATATGTTGATTATCATGGTTGATGCTTATCAGATGTGGGATGCTGGAAAATGACCTAGTTATGATACATGGTTGATATATTGAAGGTTGTTGTGGAAAGATCATGTAGTTCTTGCTACGATGATGATGTTATGGTCAGGGATGATGACTATGGGGTTTTCACATGTATATGATATTATGTGAATGGTTTTGTGAAGATTTAGGCATTACTTCTTGGGAATATGTCATATTCTTAGTCGATTCATGAAAATATATGTTTTTTAACATAGATTAAATATTTTTCTACTAAACAAAAAGATAAAGTTGATCTTGATAAGGTCAAGAAGATGAGTTGATAGCAGATATATATGAAAATATGCATACATCATTCCTAGTCACAGGTTGTGGATATTAAAGCTACATTGTCTTATCCTCTGAATTGATGATGGACATTTACAAGTTGTTATTCTTAGTGATGCTCACAGATGCTTATGGTGCAGATCATATATTGTGTATGATAGATGTTGATAACTTTCATTGTCTTGCTTAATTCTTTGGTCTTTTCTATAAATGTCATGTATATAATTTGATGTAAGGGCCATGTAAATACATATGATGTAATAATTCTCATACTCAATCATGTATGGACTTTTTAGATCATGTGAAATATGTAATCCCACATGGTTGGGTGGTGGAGTTAAATATGTATCCCTAATTGGCTGGGTGATTGATGTAAGTATCAGTCCTTGGTGATAGGAAAGTCATACTCGATTGATCCATAGAGTTGTGTACTTCATTTTACAACCATTATAGATTTCAAAATGAGATCAAGGGGAGAAAAATCAGAGAATTCAACATGTGCTCAGGGGGAGCATGGTTAGTATTCATATTCAGTAATTCAGGTATGGAACTCTTCATTTAACATTGGTCATCCCTTTTCCCTTTATGTAAAAGGGGGAGAGTAGCTTGGTGTTTGGAGTGTAACTTGATGTTTTTAAAGCTTGGTGCTTGGCTTTGATGTTATTTACAAGTTGTGGTGACCAAACACCAAAGTGGTTTCCATCAAGCTGAAAGGGGGAGATTGTTGGCATTATCATGCATGTGTTGTCCTGGATGGAAACTCACTTGTAATAGAACAAATATATGCTAACTAGATGAATCCACACGTTATTTTAGAGGAGACAAAATGATGGAACAAAATACTAAAATGATGGGTCAAAGGTTTACATATCATAGTGAGAAGTTTTATATAGGGAGATTATTGGCATTATGAGTTAGGTGTTGTCCTTGATGGAATCCTAGTTGATAAGTTGTCTCTTGATCTACCTATTAAAGGTATAAACATGATGTTTTTACAAATGTGACGAAATGCATGGAAGTTGTGCTTACAGATGTGACAGAATCCATGGAAGTTTAGAGGAATGATAAAATAGGAAGTTCAAGAACTATATGCAGGTTATGTTAAGCCAAGTCACGTATGCACGTGAGTTAAGTGAAGAAAAGTAGTATAGGGATTTTAAAACATGGTATTCTAGATACCAAGGGTCCTTACCATGGTATTGGCCCATAGTAATCAGCATGAAAAAGAATATTGATCCCGCCAAAGAATACCATCGGCATAACTATGGTTTTCACCCATGTTATTGAAAAGGCTAAACCTATATAAGAAGGTGAAGATCAAAGTGCTATAGTGTTCATGTGATGGAAATATTATGAAAAGTTACATCAAAAGAAATATGCATGTTATGGGTTTTTATGCTTTGCTTGATCTAAATTAAGTATGCACCTGAGAGTTTGATGATTGATGAGATCCAATAGATGTGAAATAATTATGCACGAATCAATGCAATGATGGATTAGGATCATGAGACCTGAAATCACTTTCCATTGTATGATATGCTCATGTGTTGACTAGATCTATGTACTTATGCATGTTTTCATCTCTAAATGTTACGATATAGGTCTTTCTGAAATTCTGAAGAGCTGCACAATTTTAGATCAAAATTCACAAATCTATAGGCTGGTTGTTCTTGGAAAAGTGCATATACATGCGAGTTGGCCTCTATAGAGTAGCATATACAAAGTAAGGGTTTATTTTCATAAATGACTGATCAATCTGATCAACACTCCTACTTCTTTGTTATCTGTCAATGATGTTCTCATGATTGATCTGGGTTAAATGATAATATATGAAGTAGATCTCATTGAATGATGAAGTGAATGGGCTTATGAATAGTGTTAAGATTACTTGTTGATTATCATTGAAGATCATGTTTATTTCTATGATTGGTTTAGAGTGTTGTGGTAGATCTGAGTATGACTAAGTATTCTTTTCAGAATTGTAGTAGTCAAGCTTTCAGTTTTCAGTATTTTAAGATTTGTATGCATGTTATTCTACTGAAAAGTGTGTATGCAAGCGGGTTGCCTTAAGTGAAGTAGCGTATGCATTTTGGAATTTGAATGATTAGGAGTATAGATGATTTTGTGTGTTGATGTAGTATCCTGGGTTTAGTTCTCCAAACTAGTTATAGTAATCTCACTCTTCTAGTTCATTGGTTGAATTTTGATTAAGTGTTGATTGATTGGGTTTTGAGTGAGTGGTTGATTTAGTTGTAAAATAAATTGATCATTGGGTGATTCATTTGTGTCGAAGGTTTTAGTGATTCATTGATTCAGTTGTTTTAGAAGTTCTAGTGATTGGTTGATTCAAAAATTGATGATTGGGTTTCAGTGATTGATTGATTCATATGTGTCATAGATGGATGATTGTGTTGCAGTGATGAGCTACAATTTGATTTTTTATATTGAGCTTAAGTGTTGATAATGGGTCTAGTTTGAAAATTAGGTGAAACGTGGCCTACAATTTATGATGTGTTGAAGCAGGTGGATCCAGTGTGAAAATTCATGAAACATGGTCCATGGATGTTGCTCAGGGTTGGAGCCTTCAATGAGGAAGTCAAAGCTTCCTGCTAATAGTAGTTGGTGATCAGATCACACGGCTGGAGCTCCCTTCCAGTAGCAGCTGGGGAATGGGTAGAGGTTGTAGTCTTCTTCAGGTTGGTGCATACATACTGGTACAAGTTTACACTAGTACAAGAGTGAGGAGGCTTGAGCTCCTTTGCAATAGGAGCTAGAAAACGAACGAAGGTTGTAGCCTTCTACAAGTGGATGCATGCTTACTCGTATGAGTCTGCACCAATATAAGATTGTAAAAATCTTTTTCTTTATATTATAGAAGACAAAGATGACAACAACAGGTGTTTTTTTCCCACATTCAGTTCCCACCTTAACTCCTGTTGTTCATGTGTGTTGCTTATTTGTGATGGTTGATTTTGTTCTTACAATGGATGGTTACTGCTTAACTAATGTTTAATAAAGTACCAACGCACTGGCTCAAGACCAACATATGATGAATTAACTTAATCATAAATTTACTAGATGTACACGAGTTATCTCAAGAACAGTCGCGTACACACGCGGGTTACTTTTAGTAAAGACACATGTATATAAATCTGAATATGAAATGAAAAAGTAATTGATTTGAAAATATTGATTCACCATCCTCTTAGTATTTTTCCCAACACTCTGTACTACAAGATAGACCAAGATTGGATATTAAATGAACAAAATATCATGAAATTATTGAAAATTTTGGGAGCTCCACTAATTAAGAAAATCTAGGAATGTGTTCCTTGTCATTTAATGAAGATTCCTATTGTTGGGAACTAGATCCACTTTTTGAAAGATTTTGGTGGGGAAAGTTGCCTACAATCAAGGATAATTCTTACTCATCACTTTGTATAAGTACCAATTCAAATTTTCCTATAGAGGAGTGTATTTCTTAGTCTTCTTGTGGAACAAACTTGTTATTTAGCAACTCCACTCTCATTTCTGGCAAGGAAGTAATTGGATTAATTCAAATAATGAAGTTTGGTTCCATTTTAAGCTTCTAAAGCTTTCTTTCCTCCATAGGAATTTGATTTTTCTTGGTCTTGGTGACCCGAGGAGCCTCAGATCCCTCTTGTACAATTCCTTTATTTCGTTTGAATGTATTTTTCACTTGCATCTCTTATTTCCGCATTTACTATTCATGTTTCTTTTGTTGTAGTTTATATTGGTTAAATGATTGAAGTGATTTGCTTTATACGTTATTTATAGAGTCACAAGTGGGATTCATCCTTACAACATATTTTAAAATTTATACTCACCATTAAGCTACTAGGATTGGTTTACTAGTTCACAAATCTAGAATTTCTAGAAGTCCCTTGTAGCAAAATAGTAGTAATTTTCTACTATTTTATAAAACGTGTTAATGAAATTAAGTTGAGTTAATTCCACTTTAATTTGGTCATAAAAACATTCAATTTAATAATAAAATTTACTGGATAGTCTTTCCACTTGATTAGGCTAGCAATTTTGTAGGTTAACTAGCTCACTAGTTCTCGAATTTCCAGTTTCTAGATTAGTAATTTTATACTATTATTTAACACATGTTAACACGGATATTTTGGAGTGCTTCCACTTGGCACAGAGTCCAATGAAATCCTACTTAATAACAAATCTTTCTCCATCTCATTTAATTTGATTTAATTTTGAATTCGACAAGTTATCTCTTGTAGCACCTCTTCTAGCACGTTTAAACTTGACCATATTTACATGAAAAGCTTGGTTTTTATCCCTTAGGCTTGAGTAATGACCTTCAGGCTCTGAACCATGATTAAGTAAGATGAAAAGACCTATTAACCCTTCCCTCTCCTCCATTGCAATTCACCTCTAGAGTTATGGTTAGTGGACAAACTCATGTCTTGAAGAGCATAATGATGATTTTCATGATTACTTCATCAAGTACCTTAAGAACTCCATTGAAAAAATCTATATTTAATGTGGTGATTGAAGAATGATTTCATTTTCTTTCATACATCTTAAGCTATTGTTTCTATTTCCAAAATTATTATTTCTATTGCATAGACTAGGCTTTCTTTTGATCTACCATTTACACTTCGCAAAAATGTTAACGTTACATTTCTGCAAATAGGATTAAAATTTACATTCATGCAAAGTAGAATAGATTTTCCTTTCTGCAAAAGTAAATAGGATTTTATCTCTGCAAAAGTAATTAGGTTTCTTTTATGTAAATAGAGTAACATTTCCATCTCTTAAATTATTTTAGGCTTGGATTTCGTAGCATTCACTTCATTGCATCAGATCAATGAAAGAAGGAAGCATTACATGGTTGACATACAGTGTCGACACCTCTTAAGTTTTCACAAACCCCGGGTTGATAATTTAATTTTGTAGCCTTGGGAGTTGCAACTTCCTTGATGAAATATGAGGGGTTATCACTTATCATAGGGTTTATATACTTTAAATTATAATATTTATGTTAGGGTTTATCATAGGATTTTCTTGATATATAAATCGATTATGGTCAAGCATGGTCCAACGTCACATTGTGACAAATATTGTCTTAATATGAAAATAAACCATGGTCCAATGCCACATTTTGACAAACATTGTCTTAATATGAAAATCAATCATGGTCCACCATTGTCCAACATCACATTATGACAAAGATTGTCTCCACATGAAAATTAACCATGGTCAACCATAGTCAACCATGCTTATTTTAAGGATTATAATATTTATCTTAGGTTTTATATACCTTGGATTTATAATATTAATTCCATGGGTTTATTAATCTATGGGTTATTCCTGTGGTATAATATTATTCATTGAATTTATAATATTAGTCCTAGCGTTTAATATAAAACCATTAGGTTTATACTCATGGTCAACCATGGTCCAATGTGACATTGTGGAAAAGATTGTTTCGATATGAAAATCAACCATGATCAACCATTGTCAACCATGGCCAACCATGGCAAATCATGGCCATCCATGATATTATGTCACATTGTGACAAATACTATCTCACTATGAAAATCAAACATTGTCAACCATGATCCAATGTCACATTGTGACAAAGATTGTGTCAATACGAAAATTAATCATGGTCAACTATGGTCCAATGTCTCCTTGTGACAAAGATTGCGTCAATATGAAAATAAACCATTGTAAACCATGGTAGACCATGCTTGTTTAAGGGTTTATAATATTTATCTTAATGTTTATATACATTGGGTTTATAATATTAATCCCTTGGGTTTAATATTATTCCCTTTGGTTTTTAGTATTATTCCCTTTGGTTTATACTATCAATACTTTGGGTTTATGTATCTAAAGGTTCATATTCCAAGGGTATAATATTATTCATAGGGTTTATAATATTAATCCTTGAGTTTAATATAAATAAATTGGGTCTATAATCATCGTCAACCATTGTCCAACATCATATTGTGACAAAGATCGTCTCAATATGAAAATCAATCATGGTGAAGCATCGTAAGCCATCATCAAACATGGTCAATCACCATCAACGATTGTGCAACATCATATTGTGACAAATATTGTCTTAATATGCAAATGAGTCATGGTCAAGCATGTTCAAACATAGTCAATCATGGTTAACCATGGCCTCACATCACATTGTGATAAATGTTTTCTCAATATGAAAATCAATCATGGTCAACCATGGCCCAATGTCATGTTATGACAAAGGTTGTCACAATAGAAAAATAGACCATGGTCAACCATTTTCAACCATATTTATTTTAGCATTTATAATATTTATCATAAGGTTTATATAACTTGGTTTATAATATTTATCTTAGGGTTTATCATAGGACTTTCTCGACATGGAAATCAATCATGGTCAACTATGGTCAAACGTCCCATTGTGATGAAAATTGTCTCAATATGAAAATTAGCCATGGCCCAACATCACATTATGACAAATATTGTCTCGATATGAAAATCAATCACTGTGAGCCATGGTCCAATGTCACATTGTGACAAAGATTCTCTCAATATGAAATCAACAACAGTCAACCATGCGTACGTTAGGGTTAACAATATTAATCCGTTGGATTTAATATTATTCCCTTGGGTTAATAATCTATTTGGGTTTTAATATTCATTCCTTCAGTTTATTATTACCTTGGGTTTACTAATCGAAGGGTTCATATTTTCAGGGTATATTATTATTCATAAGGTTTATAATATTAATCCTAAGGTTTAATAGAAATCCCCTGAGTTTATAATCATGGTCAATCATGGTCCAACATCACACTGAAACAAATATTGTCTCAATATGAAAATCAATCATTGTGAGCTATCGTTAACTATGGACAATCATGGTCAACCATGGCCCTATGTCACATTCTGACAAAAAATGTATTAATATGAAAATCAATCGTAGTCAACCATGATTAACGTCACTTTGTGACAAATATTGTCTAAATATTAAAATCAATCATGATTAACCATGGTCAACCATGGTCCAACATCACATTGTGACAAAGATTGTATCAATATGAAAATCAACAATTAGCAACCATGGTTAACCATGTTTATTTTACCATTTGTAATATATATCATAAGGTTTATACACCTTTTTGTATAATATTTATCTTAGGTTTATCATAGGATTTTCTCAATATGAAAATTAATTATGCTCAACAATGGTCAATCATGGTCAACCATGTTCAAGTCTCATTAATTATGGTTAACATTAGTCAAACATGGTCAACCATGGTCAATCAGGTTAACCATTGTCAACAATGGTCCAGTGTCACATTGTGTCAAAGATTGTCTCAATATAAAAATCAACCATGGTAAATAACCATGGTCACATTGTGACAAAGATTGCCTCTTGGTCCAACATCGCATTGTGGCAAACAAGGTCATCCATGGTCACCGATGGTCAACAATGGTCCAATGTCACCTTTTCACAAAGATTCTCTCAATATGAAAATCAACCATGGTCAACTATGGATAACCATGGTCCAACGTCACATTGTGATAAAAATAATCTCAATATGAAAATCAATCATCATCAACCATGGTCCAACATCACATTTTGATAAAGATTGTGCCACTATGAAAATCAACAATGGTCAACTATGGTCAACCATGTTTATTTTAGGGTTGATAATACTTATCTTAGGGTTTATATACCATGGGTTTATAATATTAATCCCTTGGGTTTAATATTATTCCCTTGGTTTTGTTAATATAGAGGTTCATATTACTAAGGGATAATATTATTCGTAGGGTTTATAATATTAATACTAGGGTTTAATATAAATCGCTTGGGTTTATAACCATGGTCAACCATGGTCGAACGTCACATTTTGACTAAGATTGTCTCTATATGAAAATCAACCATGTTCAATCATGGTCAACCATGGTATAACGTTGCGTTGTGACAAAGATTGTCTCTATATGAAAATCAAGCACGGTCAATGATGGTCAATATGAATAAAAACCATGGTCAATCATGTTCAACTATGGTCGTCCATGGTCCAATGCCAAATTGTGACAAAAATTGTCTCAATATGAAAATCAACCATAGTCAACCATCGTCAATCTTGGTCAACCATGGTGAATAATGGTAAACCATGGTCAGCATGGTCCAACTTCGCATTGTGACAAAGATTGTCTCAATATAAAAATCAACCATGGTGAGTCGTGGTCAACCATGGTCAATAACCTTGGTCACATTGTGACAAAGATTGTCTCATAGTCCAATGTTACATTGTGAAAACCATGGTCAACCATGGTGCATCATTGAATTGTGGCAAGGATTGTCTTAATATGAAAATCAGCCATGGTTAACCATAGTCCAACGTCGCATTATGACAAAGATTCTCTCAATATGAAAATCAATCATGGTCAACCATTGTCCAGCATTGAATTGTGATAACTATTGTGTCAATATAAAAATGAGGTGTGGTGAGCCATGTTATTTTTAGTGTTTATAATATTTATCTTAGGGTTTATATACCTTGGGTTTACAATATTAATACCTTGGATTTAATATTATTCCCTTTTTTTCTTCTTTTTTTAAACACAAAATACCGAATGATAAGCAAGATTCGAGACATCCCTTATTGACCATGGACTGAGTGAAAACTTCCTCGGACTGCCTATTCCTAGAGCGTAATCAATAAAGGTTACAACATGCTTCACCATACTTGAACGTGGGTGGGTGGATTTTTAGTATTAATCCTTTAGGTTTATTACTCTCAGTTAATAATATCAATCCCTTGGGTTTGTTAATCTAAATGTTCACATTAATAAGGTATAATATTATTGATAGGGCATTTATAATATAATAATAATAATTATTATTATTATTATTATTATTATATTATAAATCCATATTCATTGTATTCTATAGGTTATATCATTCATATTTAATAATGTATGTGTAGATAAGACTGATATATCAACCACATTTACTAATATAATTATGTTAATAGCTAATTATTTTTAAATGTTATTGTCATCCAAATTAAAATTATTACCCTTTCAAAAAAAATACTACATATACAGTTAAATGTATTTAACTAAATACGTCCATATTTTCAGAAGTTGCTTTACGTGATCATCTTTAACGTAAATGTTCCATGAGTATCTGATTCCTGTGTCCCAAACGGCCGCCTGATAATATCAGGAAACTGCCCAGAATGAAATAGGGTTTACCTGAAATTGGTCAAAAATGACAACAAACTGAACTTTTCTATGGTTTTATCCATTTTCCAATTTCCAAGGGGCCGGTATAGTAAACTCTCGTCTAAAATATGACCATTATATTTGGTCAGATTATTTTGCATCTTTAAGTACGTGAATATTCGTCCTGTAAACAATAGAGTGAAAAGCTGAAAACTCGTACGTTGGACTAAAGAGCATTAACGTCTAAATCGGCCAATCCCAGTAATTGGCTGCGCGTTTGACAAAACAAGCAAATAATAAAAGCACAAGCGAATAATGTCAGGCGTAAGAGACCACAATACAATTTCGATGTACGATAGCATGAATCCAAACAAACAAAAAAGCAGAAAAGCACAGTACAAGCTAACAATGTCATCTCAGGTCAGAGGCCACAATACAACTTGTAACAATGTCATCTCAGGTCAGAGGCCACAATACAATTTACGTCGTTCACTGTTGTAATGAAATATTTTTTTGGTCAAATTTTGATATTTTGCAGTTCAAAATGTATTTTTAGTGTATTTATGAATTAAGTATTTTGAGAAATATTTTACGACTCAAATTTGTAACTTCAATCATTTTTTAATAGATTATAAGCCACTTTCAAAAACAATATGACAATTTAATATATAATAAACAACTTTCAGAAGAAAAAAATATGACATTTTTTTTTCAATATAACACATACTTTTCTTAAATATAACAAATACAGGACTTATAAGAATGGAGAAAATAGGCAAACTCATAAAAAAGAAGCACTAGGGATTGCAATAAGTAAAGTATTCGCGAACAGCTGGATCTTGCAATGAAAAGATAAACGTCCAATATAGATATAATATCAAGGATTTGCGTGTACACTGTCATCACATCGGTGTGGTCCATAGACAGACGAATCTCACAGTATCGTTCTGGCCCATAGACAGATGAATCTTAGAGCATGTTAATCATGTAGATACCTCTTTTCCATAACAAATTTGATAAAAATATTAGCTCAAAGTTTATGTATAGTTAGAGTTTTGAATAACAAATTTAATCAAAAAACTTAGCTGAAAGTTCATGTATAATTAGATTTTCTGTAACATATTTGATAATAGTTTAGCTGAAAGTCCAGGTATAGTGGATTGCATCATGGTTCAAAGTTGTTCATGTTTAAGTTAGGTGTACTATCATTATAATTATTAGGCATTTTTTCCATTTTTCATAGAAGATTCCAAAAAATCCTTTTTAATCAAAATTAACATGTTAATCAAGCGTGATGTGCATGTTTGCCGTGCTTGTGCATGTTTCTTATGCCTTTAATTTTTCAACTCTTAAATGGATTAAGGTCTCACTTTAAAACATTCCAAAGCTAAATTATATTATATGCTAATTTGAATAGTATTTTACTTTGTTATAAATATTGGAATTTTCTATTGTGAATTTATTAAGAATTTATTGAAACAATCGAAACACACAAGAATTTTAGTTACTGAATCTACTCAAAAAATTAATTTAAAGTTTAATATTATATTTAAAAATTAGTTTTCCCAATTCCCCAAATAAATATCCAAAATATAGAATAATTAAACAGACAGCTTCGTAAATCTCACACCATTCGCCCTGATATTGTCTCGTTTCCTACACGAACAGGTTTAATATCTCGTTTACTACACCAACAGGTTGCTTAATTTCATTGTATTCAATATCGTGCAATATTGCATTTTTTATATTTCTTCTTACATGGTGGGTCGGTACCTGAGTACCTGATTATGATTCCTTTTATAATAACTTCCGAGTGGCCTCAGGATTTATAATTTGAGATGGGTGGTATCAAGAATAATCTTTATTGTAATGGTTGAAAATAAGTAGTATTAGATGAGTAGGAGCTGTTGAATTTTAGCAAACCAGATATCTAATAATAAATATATACAGCAGCAGCTGCTTATTTAATACCCGTTTACACATTTGCAACCATTTTGCTGTCGTAATGGTCTGGACGAAAGCGTATTACGTCAGTGACGTGAAAAGAACAAGTGAACATGCCGAGTGCTTCCTGGCCAGTAATCGTACTTCCTCCATTCAGATTGATGGAATACAAAAGCTTGCACGTCTCATCAGATTAGGTTTAGCGTGGCCTGAAAGCAAACTTTACAACCGCATCGTACCCGACTAGGTTTATTCTACATCGATTTATTCTTATGTACGTCGATAATGCAATCGAGCCATTCGTGTCAGTAAGGCCAAGCTATCTTACGGTGTCGCACTGCAAATTATTATTAGTATTTAAGATAAATGATGTCGTATTGATTTATATTAAATTATTTTATATAGTTTATGACTATGCATTAAGATAAATGTTAGTATGTATTAATTATATCATGATTTAATTAATTATTATTAAATTTTGGATTTTTTTATAATGTGATTAGCGCTAATAATTGTTATTTATTTAAATTATTTTTGATGTATATATAATTCATTTCTTACAAATTTTAGCTGATGTAGGATTTCACATTCAAATTGTGTTCCAACATTCTACAAAATGTTAAGCAATACATAACTATATGCAAAAATCAAAACTTATAATGCTACAATGATAAATACCTTTTCGTATTAATACAAACATCTACTCTTAACTATATTTTTTTAAAATTTTCTTATCAATGTTAATATTTTTGTATTTTTCTTTATAAAAATATCAATTTCACTGAAATCCTCATATTTCATTTTTCTAAATACTTTTTGAAATAAAAATAAACTCAAATTTTAAATTTTTAATAAATTAAATTCAACCATGTAAAAATAGACTTACAACTTTTTAATATTTTTTCTTTAAAAAATTACCAAAATTTAACCTTCTGATCACTCTTACCTTTACGTTCTTTTTTAAATTTAACCTTCTGATCACTCTTACCTTTACGTTCTTTTTTATTTGATATGTACTTTACTCTATCCATTTCTTTTTCCCCTTGCTGTTTGTTATTATTATCCAGCACCACTTTATTATGCAGCATCACACTCGATCGAAACACAACCATTCATCCAACACCACTTTCGTATGTGACATTACTTGCAAAAACAATGATTGCCCTTGTGGAGACTATTCCCCCAATATATCTGTACATACTCTTATCTGATCTGATACCTTTTTGGCGCTGCAATATTTTCAGTATGAAGGGATTCTCATTGGGTGACTTGATACATCTCACATACATGTTGACCTTATTTACCGCCACTAAAGATCTAAATGATTGCCATATACTCAATAGGGAAGGGAAGCAAGATGTTGACTGGATTCAAATGATATCCATGTATGAATATCCACTAAAAACTTACAAATTTTGATATCTTACCACCAAGATCTTACAAAAAAATTTGTATTAGATATGTCAACTACTTTGGGATTAATGGGTCAGGCCGAATTTATGATGCGATTGAAAATATTACAGAAAATGACTTGTGAAAGTGACTATCGATTGCATTAGAATATTGAGGGTTTATTGACTTCACGAGTTGTGGCCCAAGTAAAACGACTTGTGAAAGTGACTATCGATTTCATTAGAATATTGAGGGTTTATTGACTTCACAACGAGTTGTGGCCCAAGTAAAATGTGTTCCTTTCTTATCTAGCACTATCTCCAGTATGAACGCAATACCAAGTTGTAATAATGCTTTCCAACTTTCCATAAATTCCCCACTCGAAAATGAAAAATGTTCCATACTCATAATGTTAACCCTCACATTTATTGGTGGCCGAAAAGCATATGAGGAAGATGGTTGGTAGTAAATTCACTATATTTAACTCAAAAGTTTTAATTGAAAAGTCTGCCTTTGATGTTGTTAAACTCGCAAGGAAGACTAGAATTATGTGTGAACAGAAAGAAGGTTTTAAATTATTTGTGAAGAAAAAGGATCTCCACATTCATGCGAAAAAAAAAATAGTTTGATTGTAGTGTAATAATAGTGGAATTTTGTTTAAACATTATGTGTTATTAGAGTAGCATCATGCCATTAACTATTATTGAAAAAATTGTTTGGGATGATAAAACTAAGATGTGATTGTGTTAATTATTTGTATTAATTAAGTTATAATTTTAACTTTAAAAATCTTCATCCGAATATTAAATATAAAGAATTTGAATATAGATTAAAATAAATAATTTTATTATTATTTTAATAATTTATAATTAAATATTATTAAAAATATATATATAAATAATAATTAACATTAGTTTATTAAGTTAATAAGTTATTTATTTAAAATAGTTTCTTCACAAATATTAATTTAATATTAATATTATTATGTTCATGGTAAGATTTAAATTTTATGGAACATTTTAAAATATTTTGTAGTACTCTTCACAAATTAAAGGTCAAACATTTATTTTAAAAATATTTATAAATTAATTAATTAAAAAGAGGTCAATCAAATGAAATTATGTTTTTAGGGCATGTGGTATTCATAAGGGATGGTATTGGCCCATGGTTATTGTAACAAGTTCTCTTATAGATTAAGATCTCCATGGCAAAGTTGTTGTGACTGCCCATGGCATGTATATATGTTTCACTTATATATTAAACTTTTTGTAAAGAGGATAGACTCATGTTAACCTTAGCTCTATCAACCTACATCAAAATTTGAAAAAATGTGAGAGATTTTATCCTCATTTGCACATGAGGTATAATGGTCTATGATAGATATTTATATATGTCAACTCCAAGCTAAGCATAAAACGAATTGCACATCTCCTTCATATTCCTCTTTAGCACACATTAGAAAATGTTTTTCTATTTTTTTTGGATTGTTCTATACAATATAAAATATAATCTCCTTCTCTATAAATAAAAATATATTTACATAGATGTTTTTTATTAATATAATATTTTAATATTACATTTCAAAAGATTAAAAAATACATGTGAATAGAAGGAATTACACATCTCATTCATCTTTAGCAACCCAATAAAATATTTTAATTATGATTTATTACTTTTATATTTTTATTTATATACCTTCTTTGTGTCTTTACATTAAATCTTTATGTTATTAATAATTTTTTTAAATGTTATCTTAAACCCTATATCAACATTGAGGAATTACCAAATCCCCTTCATACCATGGGATAAGAGCTCTCTCTAATAAAATATTTTATATATATTGAAATATTTTATTTATAATTCACATTAAAGTTTTTCAATTAATTCATTTGTATACTACATACGAGCTCCATATTAAAAATTCAATAAGTTACACATAACCAATTTAATTTGGATTGATTTATATCTCTCCAAACCCAACATACTTTGATATAAAATTACATTGTAATTTTATTTATGAGAGGCACTATAATATTTATTTTAATATTTTTAATTTCACATGTCAACTTAATATATCTCATATACTTCACTATAGATAACTTTTAAGTGCAATTATTATTTTATTATTATTATATTTTTATTTGTTATTTTATATTTATTATTTTAATTTTAGGCCAAAAAAAATTTTGCTTTAATTGTGGGCCCAGAAGGATAAACTATAACTAGAAATATATCGATATAATATTTTTGTTTTATTTTATTTACATAATTTTTGTGAGAGATTGGGAAGAAATGCTAGAGAAGGCTCACACCCACTTAGTTGGACACTTATGGGTGAGGTAGTTACCTACCCAAATTTCTCCATTGGAAATAAAAACTTTCAAAAAAAGAAGGTCTAGATGTTATTGGGAACCTCAGTGAGGAGGAGAGAGGAAACATAAGGAGAAGAAGAAGAAAGAAAGTAAAAAAATAGAATTTAGAGTTGGTTTGTGAATGCATTTTTTCTAGAGCTTTGATTCTCATAGCTTGTTTTGATCATAGAGCCTTTGGGAAGAGCATTAATGTGTTTCTTACTGATCTCGAAAATCACTGTGCAGGTGAAGCAAGAGATGTAATATTAAAGATTGATCTCAAGGTTGGGTGCACATTGTTTTCCTAGCAGTTTGTGGCATGTCGAGATAACTAGAGATTCAAATAAGTGTCAAACAAATGATCTTGTGAGACCCTATCATTGATTACCAACTC
>APFE030205366.1:48809-83081 GCA_000404065.3 Pinus taeda | reverse complement strand
GACATCACTCCAAACCATATTTATAGCCACCAATTCTCTTCTTTGTAAATAAGTCTTGAGGATGAGTCTCGTTCTAGACTTGAAACATTGAAAAGATGAAAATGAACGCTCTGGAATATCCGAATTTAGAATCTCAAGAACCACACCACGAAAATCTACAAACCATAAATGATCTTGTATTGGTTCTTTTATATTATGGAATGGTAATAAGATATTGTTTTTTAAAGAAAATGTCATGTCATGGTGAATAAAAATGTTTTTGTAGGAACTCGGAAGTTAACAAGTTGTTAAACAATAGAAATATTTAGTGTATGTTGTTAAAGTGTAGAAATATTTTGCTCTTGTCTCACACAGTACAAATTTTGGTAAGAAAGTGAACTTAATATGAACATCCGATTCAATGGAATATTAATGGGTAAGGTACCTTGAGAGTGATAAAACGAGAGGGAGCTCTTACACGAGATGGGTTAGTTTTCCCAACAATATTCTTGGAAAAGAAACAACTAGGTAAACAATACCATTGCTCAAGAGCCAAACCAAAGACTAAAATATAAAAAGAAAGTAAGATTAGGACAAGTTGTTCTAGACGAGTCTTGAGTTGTCAAACGTATTTCTTTAAAAGAAATTGAATAGACTACTTGAAGGGGATTGGGTTAGAATTCCTTGGAAACAATCCCTAAGCCACCGAGAGTCGAGGATGTAAACCTATGTAAGTGAAAAAAATCTTAAGAAACAAATAACATGGTATTTCAATTAGTGAGTAAAAGAAAGGGCACAATGACCCTGGGTATGTAACTCTTAAGAGACCAAGATTATTCATAAATAGTAAAAATTATAAGCCAAGCTCACCCTTTAACAAGAAAAGAAAGAATCACATACTCTATGATAAAGAAAGTATTAAAATCAACCAAATATTATACATGTCGAACCAAATTTACATGGCATAGAAAAATAAGACATGAAAAATTATCCAAATGAGAAAGTGACCCAAGGGCATCGAAGTTATACTGAGGTTTGGCTCCAAAAAATCAACGAGAGTGAGCATCACTCTCTTCTTCAACAGTGCTTGATATCATCAAAGTCAAAGCAGTTGGTCTCCAATATTTAGGTGCATGTCAAAGAATGTGTTTTGAGCCTACACATGAGTTTATCTATTACCTTGATATGCACTTGGCCCCATTTAAATTATTACTATACTTGAATGATATTTTGTTTTTTCAAGTAGAGTAGGATAGAAAAAGAAATCAAAAATGAAAAAATAAGAGGAAAAAATAATAGCTCAAGTGAAAACCTCCTTTTAGGCACCTGACATAATCTCAATGGTTGAAACACTCCATGAGGTGGTTAATGGATTGGAAAAAAGAGAAAAAATAATCCTAGGTGAAAACCTCCATTGAAGCACCTAAGCAAACATACTAGTTGAAAACCTCATTGATGTAGTGAGTAGGCCCAAAAGAACAAAAAATATTTTCTCCTTGTATCTCTCTCTAATGAATTGAGTTGCTCTCCAACATTTTTAAGCAATGAAAGTAAGTCTAAACCAAAAGAAAAGGTTGGTCAAAAATCTAGTTAAATCAAGTCAAACTTGGTCTTTCTACTCCTTTGCCTAGATGCTCCAAATGGACCAAGACCATGCCAATCCATCACCCTCATCGATTCTCAATATCTACCCATCATTCCAAAATATTTCCCATTCATTTTCCTCACAGTTGTAAAGTGCTACAACAAGATTTTGTTTTGCTACACAACTACCAAAATACGCAGCGAAGAAAATTGTTTTTACCATATCTCAAAAAATATGCATCATTTTTCTTATCTCTTTCATAGGGTCATGCATATGGACTATGGTAACATGCTCAAGGATGTTTAGAAAATTCTAGTGCACACTTTTTGATAAATTGGGCTCCATAACCTACATCCATTTTTAATTTTTCTCGTGATTCATGCATTCGTTGGATATTTTTTTATAATGAGATGCGTAAGAATGATGGAAATATTCTCACACAGTTTTAGCTCAATCCAATCTACCATTTGAGGTATATGGATAAAATAATTTGGCTACACAAGTGTTCCAAAATTTCTACAGGAGTGACCAAAATTGCTACAGGATTGTGATCGATGAAGGGAGAGGGGTCAAATCCTATGATTTCCATGGGGGAATGAACAAATTAGTCTACCACACCATTTAGTCACCTTGGCAACCAAAAATTTATCTTTGTCCATGAAAATTCCCCATTTTCACCCCTTCTTCCATTAGTTTCACCATAACCAAGGTTTGTTATCCTTGTACATAGATCGATAATGAATTATGAGTGTTTTTGGAAGCACTATCTTAAGTATATTGTTATCATAGAATGGTTTTTGTGACTTCTATAGGAAGAAACTCATTCATGTAGTAGTTTGGAATCACCCTACATGACCACTATTGAGAGAACCAGAATGAAAAGCTAATCATCATGAAGACATTCAAGAGTCATTTCCTCAAATTTGGATAGTTATAGGAACTCTGCAATGTTCCTAAAATATTTTTGTTCATCTCCAACAAAAACATTTGATTGATGGTGGCACCTATATTTTGATCACATCAATCATGGAACTTCAATCAACAATGAGAATATTCCATCCATTGAAAAACAATTGAAGAAAGTGACATTTTGTACCTCAAAGAGAATTCCATCAACTTCATCAATGTTCCAAGAGCCTCATGTAACCATCAATAAATCAATCATCAACTACAACACTCACATCATGAGCATCTTAGCAGCAAAATTCAGTGATGTGAAGGAGAAACAAGAACAACAAAAAACCTAGAAGGACTCTAGATTCATGGCTATCAGCAATAGTGCCTCCAACATATTATGACATGTAGCTTCAAGATCATCAGTAGCAGCTTCAGAAGCACTAAATCCAACTTCAATAGTCATATTAGAAACTCGAATATCACATACAAAAACACATCAAGGGGAAGGGTCAAGTATGCAATACTGTAAACCTTTCCGATGAAATTATTTTATCTTAAGAAACGTTTGAGGTTTATGAAGGAAAGGTATTTTTATAGCCAAAATTAGTAGCAGAGCAATGTTTTCCTTATATAGCAACTAACTTCAATTTCCTATTAAGACACCCACACGTATGGGAGAGGAAGAAGAGGAAACTAAAGAGGAGTTGAAAAAGTGGGTTATAATCATTTAGTTGTGATGGAGGACAAGGCATGTGAAGTGGTAAGTGAGGGTCAACTCAATTAACAGAAATCACTCTAAGTTTATCTTGCATGCATTGAAAAAAGAGAAAAAATAAAAATATTAAAATATTAAAATATAAAAATATAAAGGAAATGGTGGACCCACCACCTCTTGGTATGGAAAGATTAGTTTCTATAGGATTCACGTTGTGTGCTACACGAGTGAACAAAATTGCTACATGAAGAACAAAGTTGCTATAGGAAGGAATATCACTGTTATTGGAAGAACAAATTAGCTACATGAAGCTAATAGAGTGATATAGGAAGGAACATTTCTCCCTAAAGACTTGGGGAGGAAGGAAATATTCAAAGGAAATGGAAATGGTGCAAACAAAGATGTTACAGGAGAAAACAAAGTTGCTACATGAAGGAATAGAGCTGCTAAAGTAAAGAACAAAAGTGCTACATGAGTACTAGCAACGCTACAAAAGTACCCGCAATGTTGTAGGAGAGATCCTTTATAAAAATTATGTTACTTGGTTGTTGGAAAATGATTAATTAATTTCTAAAAGGTACAAAGAAACATAATAGAGATGCAAAGTATTTTCTATAAGAAGTCTTGTTTCCATAATGATTAATTATCCAAGGGTGAAAGGTATCCAAGTTAGTAGATTGGTCATCACATCATTCCTCTATGTTCCTTTAGGTTATTCACCATCATTTCTCCCTCTGTAAGAAGAAAGAGATATGTGTTAAGTGTTTCCAATTCTGAAATTTAACGAGCAAAGTAAAATTCATATTGCTAGTCAAGGGTGTTGAAAAGAATTTGATGGGTGATATGATTTGTCATGGAAAAGAATAAAAAGTTCACTCCTAAAATAGAAAAACAAAGGCCACCATTGTCAAAATTATTCCTTTTTTAGAGCTGCTACATGAAACTATATTTCTTGTAGCTACCCCTCCTTGCCACCATATTGCTTTCTAATTTTTTTATTTTTCATTTTATTTTTTATTTTAACTTTATTTTTTATTTTTTTTCCGAGAGGAGTTCTACAAAGGATGGAAGGCCAAGGCATTGAGGGAAAATATTAGCGTGTGTTGTCAGAGGTATCAAGGACACTTAGATTCCTGTGGGTTAAAAACTAAGTGGTGTAAGTAAAACCCTATCTCTGCACATAGAAATCACAGGCTCCAAAGATGGGAGGATAATTTAACAGAAGAAGTTGAAATTGAAGAGGAGAAATCAAATAAAGTATCAAAATAAAGGATAGAGAAAAAATGGTAGAAATAAAGGTTGAACCAAAGCAAAAGGAAGAAATTGAAGAGCATGCATGGTTCCATTAAGAAAAGTAAGCTGCATCGACATCATTGTGCGACATCAGAAAAGTCATTTGATGCACAAAAGAAGAACAATAGGGAAAGAATATGAATAGGTTTCTCAGAATATGAGCAACAATTTCAGTAGGGGGTATGAACGGCCTCCAAATTTTCACACAAATCAAGGCTCATATAACCTTTATTATGTACATAAAGGCTATATTAAATCTCTCCTTTTACATTTAATAATATTGTTTAGCTTTAATATGTTCTTAGAAAGGTTTAGAGATAATTGCATATTGTGTGCCTAATATTATTTATTTTTGTAGAATATTGAGAGAATATTGAGTAAATTCTAAATGAGATAATATAGGGACTTACTCTATGTTGGCATTATGATGCATGTGTTTTCCTTGATTGCAACTCACCTATAACAGAACAAGTATATGGTAACTATATGAATCCATAGGCTAGTTTAGAGAAAAGGGAATGATGGAACATAATACGAGACGATGGGTGAAAGATTTACAAATAAGAATCAAAATTTTTATATGGGGAGATTATTGACATTATGAATTACGTGTTTTCCTTGATGGAAACCTACCTAATGAGTTGTCCTTGATGACAACCTATTTGATGAAATGGAGTCCTACTTGATAAGTTGTCTATTGATCTACTTGTTAAAGGTATAAACAGGATGTGTTTACAAATGTGACAAAATTCATGGTAGTTGTGTTTACAGATGTGACATAATGCATGGAAATTGTGTTTACAGATGTGACAGAATGCATGGAAGTTTAGAGGAATTAGTTCAAAGGAATGCTAAAATTGGAAGTTCAAGAACTATATATGGGTTATGTTAAGCCAAGTTGCATATGCATGAGAGTTCAATGAAGAAAATTAGTGTATGGATTTTACACCATGGTATTGTAAATACCAAGGGTTCTTACCATGGTATTGGCCCATAATAATGAGTGTGACAAAGAATATTGATCCCGTTAAAGAATACCATCGACACAACTATGGTTTTGACCCATGCTATTGAAAAGGGATAAAACTATATAAGGAGGTGAATATCACAGTGCTATATTGTGCAAGTGATGGAAATGTTATGAAAAGTTAGATCAAAATAAAATATGCATGTAATGGGTTTTTTATGCTTTGCTTGATCTAAACTAAGTATGCACCTGAGAGTTTGATGATGGATGAGATCCAAAAGATATAAAATACTTGTGCATGAATGAATAAAATGATGGATCAGGATCATGAGATCTAAAATCACTTTTCATTGTATGATATACTCATTAATTGACTACATCTATCTACTGACACATGTTTTTATCTCTAAATATTATGGTTTGTGTCTTTCTAAAGCTCTTAAGAGTTGCACATTTTTAGGTCAAAATTTGTATATCTATACGTTGGTTGGTCTTGGGAAAAGCACGGATACATGTGTTTTGGACTCTAAAAGGTAGCGTATACAAAGTAAGGGTTTTTGTTCATAAATGAATGATCAATTTTATGAGTGATGCTACTTCTTTGTTGTATGTCAATGATGTCCTCGTGATTGATCTAGGTTAAATGATAATGTCTAAACTAGATATGGTTGAATGATAAGGTTCAATGTGGTTATGAATAGTGTTAATATTACTTGGTGGTTGTGATTGAAGATTAGGTTCAGTTCTATGAAAGGTTCAGAGCGTTGCAGTAGATCTCAATATTTCTCAGTATTCATTTGAGAATTGCAATAGTTAAGTTTTGAGTTTTCTGTATTTGAATATCTCTACATGGGGATTTCTATCAGAAGGCACGTATGGGCATAGGTTGCCTTAAGTTAAGTAGCATATGCGTTTTGGAATTTGAATGATTAGGACTGCAGTTGATTCTGTGTGTTGATCGAGTGTTCTGGATTCAGTTCTGTGTACTGGTTACGGTGATCTAGATGTTCCAGTTGATTGGTTTCATTTTGATTAAGTGTCAGTTGACTAGGTTTTGAGTGAATGGTTGATCTAGTTTAATAAAAAATTAATGATTAGGTGATTCAATTGTGTCAAAGGTTTTAGTGATTCATTGATTTAGTTGTGTCACAAGTTCCAGTGATTAGTTGACTCAGAAATTGATGATTGGGTTTAAATTATTCAGAGATTGATGATTGGGTCTGACTCACTAATTGATTTAGATGTGTCAGATATGGGTGACTGTGTTACATTAATGAGTTAAAGTTTGATTTTTGATATTGAGCTTAAGTGCTGATAATGGGTCCAGTCTAAAAATTAGATGAAACATGGCCTACAAGTTATAATGTATTAAAGCAGGTGGACCCAGTGTGAAAATTCATGAAACATGGTCTGTGGATGTTGCTGAGGTTTGGAGACCTCATTGAGGAAGTCAGAGGTTCCTGGGAGTAGTAGATTATGATTAGATTAGGGGGTTGGAGCTCTCTTCTAGTTGCAACTACATGACGAGTGGAGGTTGTAGCCTTCTGCATGTTTGTGCATGCGTACTGCTCCAAGTTTACGTTAGTACAAGGACTAGGGGTTTTGAGCTCCCTTCCAGTAGGAGCTGGAGAATGAAAAAAGGTTGTAGCCTTTTGCTAGCGTGTGCCTGCATACTAGTATGATTTTCCACCAATACAAGATTGTAAAAATATTTTTCTTTATATTAAAGAAGACAGAGATAAAAACAACTGGTGGTTTTTTCCTGCATTGGGTTTCCACCTTAAATCCTGGTCTTCATGTGTGTTGCTTATGTGTAATGGTTGGTTTTCTTCTTACATCACATGGTTACTACTCAACTAATGTTTAATAAAGTATTGATGCGCTAGATGAAGACCAACATATGATAAATTAACTGAATCATAAGTTTACTGGATGTATGCTAGTTATCTTAAGAGCAATCGCGTACACACACAAGTTACTTTCAATAAAGTCGTGTATAGAAATCTAAATACGAAAAGAAAAATTTATTGATTTGAAAATAACGATTCACCCACCCTCTCAATATTTTTCCCAACAATTGGTATCGAAGTGGGTCCTTTAGCAGAAGCTTGATCGCTTCAAGACAATAGGAAAGAAGCAAAAGAAGAAAGCACCTCAAAAGAAGAAAACATCTCATAGAAATAGTGATAGTGTTAGAGACGATTGGCTATTAGGTGGAAAAAAATATTCAGATTCAGAATCACCTCAAAATGAAGATGAACAAGAAAAAATTATCAGGTACTCATTTTTGGTCCTCTAGTGATATGTTTCTCTATTCATGCAATATTGAAGATAATGAATGTGATAGTGAAACAACTGAATTTTCTCTTATGGGAAAATTTGAAAGAAATCTAATAGAGATATAAGTTAAAAGGATCATAGATAAAATTAAAGATCAACAAGATCTATTTGATAAAAGGGAATGTACCTACAAAGAAGAGGTTACAAGGTTAAAAGCTCAGTTGGAGGAATGAAACAAAACAAGGAAGCAATACAAGAAAAAGGAAGATCAATGTCAAAGGCTACAGGATGAAGTGACATCCTTCAAAAATCAATTGAATGAAAAGGATACAACATCCAAGGAACTTAAATAAAGAACTAGTTACTATGAAGGTCTTGAAGATGAGGTCAGCTATATAAAAGAAGATCTTGAGAAATCAAATAAGAAGAATGAGGAACTACTTCAATCATTTGAAGAATAAGAAAATGAGATTCTTGAATTAAAACAACAAGTGGAATAAGGAAGAAAAGTTGAAGAAATCTGAAGAAGCAATATCTAGAAAAGGAAAAGCAACATCACGTTGAGGTAAATATCCTAAAAAGTAAATTAGATGAAATAGATAATTTTTTACGATTTCAAGATAGTACTAAGATTTTGGATAATATTCTTAGTAGTCAAAGGTCTCCTACCATCAAATATGATCTTGGTTCTCATGAAACTGTTAAAGGTGAATCTAGCTCGCAAACTGAGGTAAGGAATTCTAATGCAAAATTTGAAATGATCAACAAGGAGATAAGAAGTCAATGCCATCAAAAACCGAGGAAAGAAGTACTTCAAGTAAAATCAATCCTTCCTAACTATAGAATTGTTAATCGATTATTTCCTCTGATAAATAATGTTGAATGTTCTATATGTCATAATTTTGGACATTTTGCAGTGACGCACAAAAGCAAAATGTTTCAAGCTAATAACTATCTCATAGAAGCATCATTAGCTTCCAGGTACTTTAAGGGATATTTTTTTTCTTGAAATATGTTTGGTCACAAATCCATTGATTTATATAGAAGGAATATGAAACATATAATGTTAGGCCCCTATACTACTAGTGTAACCCCTTATTCTTATTAGTACAAACCCCTTATTATATTGTTTTATCCATGTAGTCCCCATATTGTTATTATTGTGCCCCATTGAAGCCCACTATTGTTATTATTATGCCCTTACATTATTATTGTTATGTCGAGTCTGATTATATTATGACCCCTTAGACTCCTATATATAGAAAGGAGGTTTTATCATTTGTATCATCCAAGAATTGTTCATTTATGTAATGTAAAGGAGGTTGCCCCCTTGAAGAGGCTGAATTCTAAGGCGTTGATCTATCTTTTCTATCTTTTGTGAGTTGGTTTCATAACATTTGGTATCAGAGCTTTCGATTCTAGGGTTTCGTTGCTCCAAATTGGTCATCGTGAGATTTTCGCTATAACTATTTCGCACGAAGTTTCAGAAGATAAGAGAAAAACCCATTTGAGATAAAATCGGTTTGAACCTTGTCTCTAAATTTAAGATCCTATCTCACTACATTTTCAGAGATACAGTCTGAGGAAGTTTACGTTTTTGCAGACTCCTGAATTACATTCCGAATAGATGATCTGGGGAAAATCGTCACAACTTTCTCTCTGAGTATCAGATTGAAATTTTGTAAGTATCTACAGAAAGAGGATGGACTATAGTTTCTTGTTATATGAAATGATCGGACTTGATAGTGAAAAACTGACACAGGTTTAGGGGGAGCACTCGATATGCTTCTAATAATGCATTGTTGGCATTATGTTTTCTTAGAAGTCCTTCATACGTAATGCTGCTTATCAATGAAGATGATTCTTATGTTGTTGAAGTGTTCAAATGATGCATCACGATATGCTCCAATCATGAGTTGCCTATGATGAAATTACAAATGATACTTATATTTCTTGAGCCACATAGTTGTTTTGATTCTTCTTATAAGATTTATGGATGATTCAAATATGCATATAGTACATATGTTATGTTTCTTACATGGCTATATTCATAAGTTCAAGGAGAAGAAAAAATCTTGAGTACACAACTTCATTATTTGATGATGATAAGTGTCACTCATTTCTTTTATGATGTTATCATCATCCCTTCAAAGTTGCATAAATTTTGATATGGTTGAATTATGGATAAGGATTGTTGCTTTTGATGGTATTAGGAAACTTTGACAAATGACCATGAGATCATGGTTTCTTTTCTCATTGATGAGAAGCTAGATACATATTGCTATCTCTATACTGGATACATGGATGATTACTTAAATTGCACATTGGTAAATAATGTTGGTTGGCCAAGAAAATGGTGGTATTGCAGGTTTCATGAAGATGTGACTATTTGGAAACATAGTTTACTTAGTCACATAATGATGATGACTTCTTACTTTATGATAATAGGCTTGGTTCTCACATATTTTGATTATCATGGTTGATGCTTATCAGATGTAGGATGTTGGAAAACTCCCTAGTGATGATAGATGGTTGATATATTGAAGGTTGTTATTGAAATATCATGCAGTTCTTGCTACGATGATCATGTTATGGTCATGGATGATGACTATGGTGTTTTCACATTTATATGATATGATGTGAATGTTTTTGTGAAGATTTAGGCATTACTACTTGGAGATATGGCATATGCTTAGTTGATTCATGAAAAGCTATGTTTTTTAATATAGATTAAGGTTTTTTTACCAAAGAAAAATAGCAAGTTGATCTTCATATGGTCAAGAAGATGAGTTGATAGCAGATATATATGAAAATCTGTATGCAAAATTCTTAGTCACAGGTTCATGATATTAAAGCTACATTGTCTTATCTCGTGAATTGATGGTGTACATTTATAGGTTGTTATTCTTAGTGATGCTATCAGATGCTTATGGTGTAGATCATATATGGTGCATGATAGTTGTTGATAACTATCATGGACTTGTTTAAGTCTTTGATATTTTCTATAAATCCTATGTATATCACTTGATGTGAAGGTCATGTAAAGACCTATCATGTAATAATTGTCATGTTCATTCATGTATGGACTTTTGAGATGATGTCAAATATGTAATACCACTTGGTTGGGTGGTTGAGTCAAATATGTATCCCCACTTGGTAAGATGATTGATGTAAGTATCGGTCCTTAGTGATAGGAAGGGCATACTCAGTTGATTCATAGAGTCATGTACTTCATTTAACATCTGTGAGAGATTTTGGCATGGGATTAGCGGGAGAAAAATCAGAGAATTCAACATGTTCTCATGGGGAGCATGGTTAGTATTCATATTGAGTAGTTCATACATGGAAGTTTTCATTTAACATTGGTCATCCCTTTGTCCTTGATGTCAAAGTGGGAGATTAGCTTGTTGTTTGGAGTGTAAATTGATTTTTTGAAAGCTTGGTACTTGGTTTGATGTTATTTATAGTTTATGGTGACTAAAGATTAAAGTGGTTGCCATCAAGTCCAAAGGGGGATATTGTTGGAATTATTATGCATGTCTTGTTCTTGATGGAAACTCACTTGTAATATAACAAGTATATGGTAACTAGATGAATCCACAATTTAATTCAAAATCGATAGAATGATGCAACAAAATACCATAATTATGGGTCAAAGGTTTACAAATCAGAATCATAAGTTTGATATGCAGAGATTATTGGCATTATGAATTAGGTGTTGTCCTTAATGGAAAACTACCTGATGATTTTTCCTTGATGACAACCTATTTGATGAAATGGAATCCTACTTGATAAGTTGTCTCTTGATCTACTTAAAGGTATAAAAAAGATGTGTTTATAGATGTGACAGAATGCATGTAAGTTATGTTTACAGATGTGATAGAATGCATGGAAGTTGTATTTATAGATGTGACAGAATGCATGACAATTGTGTTTATAGATGTGACAGAATGAGTGGCAATTCAAAGGAATCAGTTCAGAGGAATGATAGAATTCGAAGTTAAAGAACTATATCCAGGTTATGTTAAGTCAAGTCGTGTATGCATGAGAGTTTAGTGAAGAAAAGTAGTGTATGGATTTTGCACCATGTTTCTAAATACCAGGGGTTCTTACCATGGTATTGGCCCATATTAATGATGGTGACAAGGAACATTGATCTCGTCAAACAATACCATCAACATAACTATGGTTTTGACCCGTGGTATTGGAAAAGGCTAAAACTATATAAGAAGGTGAAGATCAAAGTGCTATAGTGTGAATGTGATGAAAATCTTATGAAAATTTAGATCAAAAGAAAATATGTGTGTTATGGGTTTTTGATGCTTTGCTTGATTTAAACTAACTATGCACCGGAGCGTTTGATGATGGATGAGATCCAATAAATCTGAAATAATTATGCACCAATGAATACAATGATGTATTAGGATCATGAGACCTGAAATAACCTTTCATTGTATAATCTGGTCATGCATTGGCTAGATCTATGTACTGATGCATGTTTTCATCTCTGAATATTATGATCTGAGTATTTTTGAAGTTTTGAAGAGCTGCAATATGTTAGGTCAAAATTTGCAAATCTATACACTCATTGGTCTAAAAAGAAGTGTGTATGCACTCGAGTTGGCCTCTACAAAGTAGCATATAAAAAGTAAGGGTTTATGTTCATTAATGACTGGTTAATTTGATCAGTGTTGCTACTTCTCTATTGTCTATCAAAAACGTTCTCATGGTCGATCTGGGTTAAATGATAATGTCTGAAGTATATATGACTGAATGATGAATTTGAATGGGGTTATCAATACTCTAAAGATTACTTGCTCATTATGATTGAAGATCAGGTTTATTTATGTGATTGGTTTGGAATGTTGTAGTAGATGTGAGTATGATAGAGTATTCTTTTCAGAATTGCAGTAGTCAAGTTTTCAGTTTTCTATATTTTCATATCTATACATGGGTTTTTCTATTGAAAAGTCTGTATGCATGCGAGTTGCCTTAAGCGAAGTAGCGTATGCATTTTGGCATTTGAATGATCAAGACTGTAATTGATTCTATCTGTTGATGCAGTATTCTGGGTTTAATTCTCTATATTGGTTACAGTGATTTGACTCTTCGAGATGATTGGTTGAATTTTGATTAAGTGTGGTTTGATTGGTTTTTGAGTGAATGGTTGATTCATTTGTATGATAAATTGATGATTGGGCGATTCAGTTGTTTCAGAGGTTTCAGTGATTCATTGATTCATTTGTGTTAGAACTTTTGGTGATTGGTTGATTCAGAAATTGATGATTGGGTTTCAGTGATTCATTGATTCAGATGTGTGAGAAATGGATGACTGTGTTACAATGATGAGTTACCATTTGATTTTTAATATTGAACTTAAGTTTTCATAATGGGTCCATTTTGAAAATTAGATGAAACATGGCCTACAAATTATGATGTGCTGAAGTAGGTGCATCCAGTGTGAAAAATCATGAAACGTGGTCCATGGATGTTGTCGAGGGTTGGACCCTTCAGTGAGGAAGTCGAAGATTCATGTCAGTAGTATTTGGTGATTAGATCAGAGGGTTGGAGCTCCCTTACAGTAGTAGCTATAGAATGGGTAGAGGTTGTAGCCTTCTGCAAGTTGGTGCCTATGTACTAGTACAAGTTTACACCAATATAGGAACAAGGGGGTTTGAGCTCCCTTACGGTAGGAGTTGGAGAACTAACGAAGGTTGTAGCCTTCTGTAGGTGGGCTCATGCATACTGGTATGAGTCTGCACTGATACAAGATTCTAAAAAGCCTTTTCTTTATATTAAAGAAGACAAAGATGACAACAACAACTTTTTCTTTCCCGCATTGGGTTTCCACCTTAAATCATTGTGTTCATCTATGTTTCTTATGTGTGATGGTTTATTTTTTTCTTACATCACATAGTTACTGCTTAACTAATGTTTAATAAAGTACTAACACACTAGCTGAAGATCAACATATGATGAATTCACCAAATCATAAGTTTACTGAATGTACACTAGTTGTCTTAAAAAAAATCATGTACACACATTGGTTACTTTTAGTAAAGTCGCATATATAAATATGAATATGAAATGAGAAAGTTATTGAATTGAAAAATACTAATTCACACCCCCCCCCCGACCCCTCCTAGTACCTTTTCCAGCACTATGTGCTATAAGATAGACCAAGATTAGATATCAAATGAAAAAAATATCATGAAATTATTGGCAAATTTTGGAGGTCCATTGATTGAGAAAATCTGGGAATATGTTTCTTGTCATTTAATGAAGATTCCTAGTGGTGGGAACTAGATCCACTTTTTTAAGGATTGTGGAGGGGAAAGTTGTCTACTTTCAAGGAGAATTCTTCCTTATAACTTTGTATAAGTACCAATTCTAATTTTTCTCTATAAGAATGTATTTCTTAGTATTCTTGTGGAGAAAACTTGTTATTTAGCAGCTCCACTCTCATTTCTAGTAGGGTCGTAATTGGATTTATTCAAATAATGAAGTTTGATGTCATTTTTAGCTTCTAAATCTTGCTTTCCTCCATAGGACTATGATTTTTCTTAGTCTCAGCCACCCCAGGAGGCTTAGAGCCCTCTTGTACAATTTCTTTATCTCCTTTGAATGTCTTTTTCACTTTCATCTCTTATTTCTGCATTTACTATTCATGTTTCTTTTGTGGCAGGGGATATTGGTTAAATGATTGAATTTATTTGCTTCGTAGGTTATTTATAGTGTCACAAGTGTTATTAATCCTTAGAAAATATTTTAAAAGTCATATTCAACATTAAGCTACTTGGATTGGTTTATTAGTTCACAAATCTATAATTTCAGGAAGTCACTTGTAGCAAAATAGTAGTAATTTTATACTATTTTATAGAACATGTTAATGAGCTTAATTTGAGTTGAATCCACTTGAATTTGGTCATAAAAACTTTCAAGTTAATAATAAAATTTACCCCATAGTATTTTCGCTTGATTAGGCTAGGCATTTGGTAGGTTAACTAGCTCACTAGTTCTTGAATTTTCTGTTTTTAGAGTAATAATTTTATACTATTTTTTAACACGCGTTAGTAGCGGTATTTTTGAGTGCTTCCACTTGGCACAAAGTCCTATCAAATAATACTTAATAGAAAAACATTTCCCATCTCATTTTAATTTTATTTAATTGTGGGGAAAACTCCACAGTCAAGCGTGCTTGAGCTAGAGGCGATTTGGGATGGGTGACCTCCCACGAAGTCTTGGTTACTGTGTGAAATCCCAAAAAGTGATGATTGATGCTATGTGATTCATTTCAATAGTTTCAACCCCACTTCTTCACCCTTGGGAGCATCACCCGATGCAATGAGTGCTAAGTGGATTATTCAAAAATCATGAGAAATTAGTCAGTTATGATTGCCTCTCATGGATATGGTCATAGATGAATGAATTTCTTAATGCAGTTGAATCCCAAAAAATGATATCTAATATAATGCACTATGAAAGACCCTTAGTACTTAAATACATAAGAGTGAAGGGAGCTCTACTTGCATGGTTCATGAGACACAATACCTGCTAAGGTTTTGCAAATTGGGTAGAAATCTAAGTGGGCTTGATTGTGGGAAAACTCCACAGTTAATCCTTCAGCGAGAGGTGATCTAGGATGGGTGACCTCCCGGGAAGTCCTAGTTACCAGGTGCAAGCCCTGGAAGTGATGATTGATGTTATGTGATTCATTTCACTAGTATCAATCCCACTTCTTCACCCTTGTGACCATCACCCGATGAAATGAGTGCTAAGTGGATTATTCAAAAATCATGAGAAATTAGTCAGTTACGACTACTTCTCATGGAAATGGTCATAGATGAATGACTTTCTTAACGCAGCTGAATCCCAAAAAATGGTATCTAAGTTATCTCACTATTGTAGCAAAACAGGGCCTCCTATAGCACCTTCGGTAACACGTGTAAACTTTACCATATTTACTCCAAAATCTCATTTTCTATCCCTTAGGATTGAATAATGACCTTCAGGCTTTGAACCATGATTAAGTAAGACCAAAATACCTATTAAGCCTCCCCTCTTCTCCATTGCAATTCACCTCTGCAATTATGGTTAGTGGACAGACTCATGACCTGAAGAGCATAATGATTATTTTCATGATTACTTCATGAAGTACCTTATGAACTCCATTGAAAAAATATATCTTTAATGCAGTGATTGAAGAATGATTTCATTTTATTTCATACATCTTAAGCTAAGGTTTCTATTTCCAACATTGTTATTTCTATTGCATAGAATAGGCTTGCATTTGATGTACCGTTTCCACTCTGCAAATAGGTTAGAGTTACATTTCTACAAATAGGATTAAAATTTACATTCATGAAAAGTAGAATAGATTTTCCTTTCTACAAAAGTAACTAGGATTTATCTCTCCAAAAGTAATTACTTTTCTTTTCTGCTAATAGAGTAACATTTCCATTTTTGTAATTAGTTTAGGCTTGGATTTCATAGCATTCACTTCATTACATCAGATCAATGAAAGGACACCTTTCATGTTGCACATATAGTGTCGACACCTCTTAAGTTTTCATGAACCTCGGGTTGATAATTTAATTTTGTAGCCTTGGGAGCGACAACATTCTTGATGCAATACGAGGGTTTATCATTTATAACAGGGTTTATATACCTGGGATTATAATATTTATCTTAGGATTTATCATAGGATTTTCTCATTATGAAAATCGATTATGGTCAAGCATGGTCCAACATCACATTGTAACAAACATTGTCTCGAAATGAAAATCAATAATTGTCCAACATCACATTATGAGAAAGATTGTCTCCACATGAAAATTAACCATGGTCAACCATAATCAACCATGCTTATTTTAAGGTTTATAATATATATCTTATGTTTTATATACCTTGGGTTTATAATATTAATTCCTTGGGTTTATTAATCTACATGTTCATATTCTTGTGGTATAATATTATTCATTGAGTTTATAATATTAATACTAGGATTTAATATAAATGCATTAGGTTTATAATCTTGGTCAACCATGGTCTAACATCACATTGTGACAAAAATTGTTCTGATATGAAAATCAACCATCATCAACCATTGTCAACCATCGTCAACCATGACAAATCATGATCAACCATGGTACTGTGTCACATTGTGACAAAGACTATCTCAATATGAAAATCAAACATTGTCAATCATGGTCAACCTTGGTCCAATATCGTATTATGACAAAGAATGTGTTGATACAAAAATTAATCATGGTCAGTCGTGGTCAACTATAGTCCAATGTCTCATTGTGACAAAGATTGTGTCAATATGGAAATCAACCATTGTAGACCATGGTAGACCATGTTTGTTTTAGGGTTTATAATATTTATCCTAATTTTTATATACATTGGGTTTATAGTATTAATCCCTTAGGTTTAATATTATTTCCTTTGGTTTTTAGTATTATTCCCTTTGGTTTATTATTCCCTTTGTTTTATATTATCAATAGTTTGGGTTTATGTTACGTAACCGTCTAACAAAAAGATAGAAAAGATAGATCAACGACTTAAAAATCGACCTCTTCGAGGCGGAAACCTCCTTTACATTACCCAAATGAATAAGTCTTTGATGATACAAATGACAATACCTCCTTTCAATATATTGGAGTCTAAGGGGTAATAATATAATTAGAGTCGACATAACAATAATAATGTAAGGGCACAATGATAAAAATATTGGGCTTCTATGGGGCACAATAATAACAATATGAGGACTACACAGGCACTACAATATAATAAGGGGGTTGCATTAATAACAATAACGGGTTACACTAGTAGTACAGGGTCCTAACATGCCCCTCTCCTTCAAAAAGTGTTGTCCTCAATGCTTGAGTAGTTCTGGATGCTTTTGTATAAAATTCTCACTCTCCCATGTGCAATCCTCAGCGGTAAGTTCTTCCACTTGATGAGATAATTTGAAATTGATCGATTTCATAGTTATTGGGTTCTTGTTTCCATGATTTCTTAAGGTTCCAATATGTTTTTTTCTTCCTCGTCAAGTTCTAAAAATATTTCTTAAACTGGGAGCTTGTCACTTATAACCTTCTTTAAGCATGAAACATGGAAAATTGGGGGCACTCGGGAAGATGCACCGGATCCCATAAGACCTCCGTAGTTAAGCGCACTTGGCCTAGAGTAGTACTAGGATGGGTGACCTCTCAGGAAGATGCAGGAAGCTCCTATTTGCATGCCATAGTAACAATATTTTTCAGCACCTTGTAAGGACCATAGTACTTTGGTGATAATTTATTATCCTTCTTAGCTTGCCTCAGGGACATTTGTTTGTATGGTTGTATTCATAAAAATACCTAGTCATTTATATCAAAATTTCTTTCACTACGATGTTGATATACCTGTTCTTTCACTCGATTCTATGCAAAAGTGGGGTTATCCTTTTTCATCTTGATATGTCCTTCTATCTTAAGAGTTTGAGGAGTGGTAATTCCTACCAATGCATTACAATATATGGTCAGATTCATTTATTATTTTTCTAGGGTGGGTTCCTTGTGTATATCCTCTCCTTTTGATGTTTCTTGATCCTTTTCTTCCTCCTCTTCATAATAAATGTAAAATATTTTCTTCTCAGCATACTTATGACCTGTAGTGGATTCACTATCACAACTATAACAAAGCTCATTTTATCTTTTTTCTTCCAATTGTTGTGGTTTCAACCTTGTAGGTTGTGGAAGACTAAGAGCAACAACAATTCCATCTTTCTAATTGTGAGTGATAGGATTTCTTGTTGCCATAATTTTTCTTTCAATTTTTCTTTCCAGCCTAAATGCCTTCTCCAATGAATTAGGTTCCCAAAGATGAAACTCATGTTGAATGTTATCCTTTAAAGTCCCTATGAAGGCATCAATCCTCTACTTCTCTGGAATATCATTTACTCTTATATTCAATTTTTGGAAGTCCTCAATCTTCTCTGCCATTGAACCCTTTTGTTTGAGATTTATCAATTGGCTAAAGAAGGATTTTCTCTTTATATCCTCATAATGTGTTATCATTTCCTCCGTGAAAATTGATGAAGTGACAAGTGGTTTATGAGAACAAAGCCCTTTATACCATAAAAATTGATTTAGTTCTAAATATAAAGATGCAATACATGCCTTTTGTAACAATTTCACATCATGTAGATCAAAATATTTCTCCAATTGTAGTATCCATGTCATGGGATCCTTGCCATCAAACTTCATCATATCGATCTTTGGAATATCGTGGGTATTCAATCCAATGTTAGATTCTATGAAATCATGATTAACGCTTATTTTTTTGCTCATCATGAGTTTCCTGTACTACCTCTTCTTCATTAGGAGGCCTTTCTTATGGCAACTTTGCCCCACGTTCCTTCAAACCTTCCATGTATTTCTTCAAATCTTCCATGCCTTTCTTCAAATACGCTTCCATAACATTGATATTAGCTTCCATGGCACATATAAAACTATTTATATTAGCTTTGATCACATTCTTCAAATCATCCATCCAATTTTGCTTACTAGGTGTTTCTATTTTCTTGATTTGAGTCATTATTTTTCTTTCTTTTAGGAGCTTGATATTTGAATGGCTATAACTCTGTCATTTTAGATCTTCAAGTTCTAAAATCTTGGCCTGTGGTAGCCCTCTGAGTCCTCTTTCTAACCCATGCGTATAATCAATATTGGATTCTTCAATAAATAGTTATTCCAAATCTCCTATAATGACCTGATTATAAATGAGTTCAGTAGAGAAAATTTGTATGACCTGCCATGTGTCACTGTTTCAACCTTCGAACATGAAAAAAATACACGAAAAGTTACAGTCCATCCTCTCTCTGTAACTTCTTATGCAATTTCAATTTGATGCTCAGAGAGAAAGTTATGACAATTTTCCCAAGCTCACCTGTTTGGAATGTAATTCAGGAGTATGCAAAAACCCTAAAAGGCTTGGACCATATATCTGAAAATATAGAAAAACAAAACCTAAAATTCGGGCCCGAGCTTCACTATGATGGTAGCTCAAATGAGTTTTAATATTAGAATCTAAACCTTTGTAGAAAAAAATTATACCGAAAATTTCATGATGGCCTATTTGAGATGGAATTATGGAGCTGGTAAAAACCCTAACTTCCTCAGATCATATTTCCAAAAATATAGGCAGACAAGATCTGAAATTCATACTTGAGGTTCAAAACGATTTCTGCTCAAATGGGTTTTTAGTTCTAGCTTCTGAGACTTTGTAGAGAAAAAATTATATCAAAAATTCCACGATGACCTGTTCGGAGCAACAAAACCCTAGAATCTAAAGCTCTCATACCAAATGTTATGAAACTAGCTCACAAAAACATAGAAAAGATAGATCAATGACTTAAAAATCAGCCTATCGAGGGGGAAACCTCCTTTACATTACACAAATTAATAATTCTTTGATGATACAAATGAAAAGACCTCCTTTCTATATATAGGATTCTAAGGGGTCATAATATAATCACAGTCGACATAATAATAATAATATAAGGGTAGAACAATAACAATAGTGGGCTTCTATGGGGCACAATGATAACAATATGGGGACTACATGGGCACAAAAATATAATAAGGGGGTTGAACTCATAACAATAAGCAGTTACACTAGCAGTATAGGGACCTAATAGTTTATGTATCTAAGGGTTCATATTCCAAGAGTATAATATTAATTATAGGGTTTATAATATTAATCCTTGGTTTTAATATAAATCACTTGGGTCTATAATCATGGTCAACCATGGCCCAACATCACATTGTGACAAAGATCGTCTCAATATGAAAATCAATCATGGTGAACCATCGTCAACCGTCATCAACCATGGTGCAAGATCACATTGTGACGAATATTATCTTAATATGAAAATCAGCCATGGCCAAGAATGTTCAAAGATAGTCAATCATGGTCAACTATGGTCTAACATTGCTTTGTGACAAAGGTTTTCTCAATATGAAAATAAATCATGGTCAACCATGGGGAATCAGGGCCCAATGTCATATTGTGACAAAGATTGTCACAATATATAAATAAACCACGGTTAACCATTGTCAACCATGTTTATTTTAGAGTTTATAATATTTATCATAGGGTTTATATAACTTGCTTTCTAATATTTATCTTAGGGTTTATCATAGGACTTTCTCGACATGAAAATCAATCATGGTCAACTATGGTCAAGTGTTGCATTGTGACGAAAATTGTCGCAATATGAAAATCAACTATGACCAACATCGCATTATGACAAAGATTGTCTCGATATGAAAATCAATCACTGTCAACCATGGTCCAATGTCACATTGTGATAAAGATTGTCTCAATATGAATATCGACCATGTTTACGTTACGGTTAACAATATTAATCCCTTCGGTTAGTAATCCCTTCAGATTTTAGCATTCATTGCTTCAATTTATTATTACCTTGGGTTTACAATATAAATCCCTTTGGTTTATTAATACAAGGGTTCATATTTTGAGGGTATATTATTATTCATAGGGTTTATAATATTAATCCTAAGGTTTAATATAAATCCACTGGGTTTATAATCATTGTCAATCATGGCGCAAGATCACATTGAGACAAATATTGTCTCAATATGAAAATCAACCATTGTCAACTATCGCCAACCATGGACAATCATGGTCAACCATGGTCTTATGTCACATTCTCACAAAAAATGTATTAATATGGAAATCAAGCAGAGCCAACCATGATTCAATGCCACATTGTGACAAATATTGTCTAAATATTAAAATCAATCATGATCAACCATGGTCAAGCATGATCCAACATCACATTGTGACAAAGATTGTATCAATATGAAAATCAACCATTGTCAACCATGGTTAACCATGTTTATTTTACCATTTGTAATATTTATCATAAGGTCTATATACCTTGTGTATAATATCTATCTTAGGTTTATCATAGGACTTTCTCAATATGAAAATTACTTATGGTCAACAATGGTCAAGCCTAGTTAATTATGGTCAACATTAGTCAAACATTGTTGAGCATGGTCAATAATGGTTAACCATTGTCAACAATGGTCCAATGTCACATTGTGTCAAAGATTGTCTCAATATAAAAATCAACCATGGAAAATAACCATGGTCACATTGTGACAAAGATTGTCTCTTGGTCCAACGTTGCATTGTGGCAAACATGGTCCTCCATGGTCATCGATGATCAACAATTGTCCAATGTCACATTTTGACAAAGAATGTCTCAATATGAAAATCAACCATGGTCAACTATGGATAACCATGGTCCAAAGTCGCATTGGGATAAAAATTATCTCAATTTGAAAATTAATCATGGTCAACCATGGTCCAACATGACATTGCGATAAAGATTGTACCAATATCAAAATCAACGTCAACTATGGTTAACCATGTTTATTTGACGGTTTATAATATTTATCTTAGGCTTTATATACCATGGATTTATAATGAGTAAGAAAAAGTCTAGACCTCCTTATTCACCATGGATTTAGTGAAAACTTCCTTGGACTACCTACTTATAGCATAATCAATACACGTTACAACATGTTCCACACACTTGAACTTTTTTTAGTATTAATCTTTTGGTTTTATTATTGTCTTGCATTAATAATATCAATCCCTTGGGTTTGTTAATCTATGGTTCATCTTATTGAGATATAATATTATTGATAAATCATTTAGAATATAATTAATAATAACAATTTATAATATAATAATTATTATATTATTATCATTATATATTTAATATTAATATCAATATTAATATTAAATCCATATTCATGGTAGTCTATGAGTTTATATGGATGACATTTAATAATATATTTATGGATGTGACCGATATATAACCATATTTATTAATATAATTACGTTAATAACTACTTATTTTTAAAATCTTATTTATCATCCAAATTAAAATTAATTCTAAATATACAATTAATCCCGTTTTTTTAAATGTATTTAAAGAAATACGTCCATATTTTCCGAAGTTGCTTGACGTGATCATCTTTAACGTAAATGTTCCATTAGTAACTGATTCCTGTATCCCAAAGGGCAGCCTGACAATATCAGGAAACTGCCCAGAATGAAATAGGGTTTACCTGAAATTGGTCAAAAATGACAACAAACTGGACTTTTCTATGTTTTTATGCAATTTTCAATTTCCAACAGGCCGGTACAGTAAACTCTCGTCTAAAATATGACCATTATATTTGGTTAGATTATTTTGAATCTTTTAAGTACGTGAATATTCGTCCTGTAAACAATACAGTGAAAAGCTGAAAATTCGTGGGTTGGACTCAAGAGCCTTACATCTAAATCGGCCAATCCCAGTAATTGGCTGCGTGTTTGACAAAACAGGCAAATAATTAGAGCACAAGCGAATAATGTGAGGCATACGAGGCACAATACAATTTCCATGTACGATAGCATGCACTTACCAGGAATGGAGAAAATAGGCACGAATCCAAACAAACAAAAAAGCAAATAAGCACAGTACTGCAAGCTAACAATGTCATCTCAGGTCAGGTCAGAGGCCACACATACAATTTACATCATTCATGATGGTTTAACTATGGTTAAACTATTCTGAAGTATTTGGTGGAAATTTAATCAAATGTTTTTTTTTTTCAAATTTTGATTTGTTGTTGTTAAGAATGTGTTTTTCAGTGTATTTGTAAATTAAGTATTTTGAGAAATATTTTATAACTCAGACTTGTAACTTCAATAATAATTTTTTAGTAGATTATATGCAACTTTCACAGCAAACAAAAAATTAAATAAATATAACATTCTTTTTTAAATATAACCCATACACCAGTTATAAGAATGGACAAAATAAGCATGCATCCAAACCCATAAAACAGAAGCACTAGGGATTTCAACAAGTAAAGTATTCGAGAACCGCTCGATCTTGCAATGAAAAGACAAAAGTCCAATATAGAAATAATATCAAGGTTTTGCGTGTACACTGTCATCACATCGGCTTGGCCCATAGACAGATGAATCTTACAGTATCGTACTGGCCCATAGACAGATATTCTTACAGCATGTTAATCATGTAGACACCTCTTTTCCCTAACAATTTTGATAAAAATATTAGCTCAAAATTTATCTATAATTAGAGTTTTGAATAACAAATTTGATAAGAAACTTAGCTGAAAGTTCATGTATAATTAGAGTTTCTGTAACATATTTGATAAGGGTTTAGCTGAAACTTCAGGTATAGTGAATAGCAGCATGGTTCAAATTTGTTCATGTCTAAGTTAGGTGTGCTATCTTTATAGTTCTTAGGTATTTTTTCCATTTTTTATAGAAGATTCCAAGAAATCCTTTTTAATCAAAATTAACATGTTAAAAATAAAAACGTATATCATGACTGATGTGCATGTTTTTCGTGCTTTAAAATTTCAACTCCAAATGGATCTAACGTATATTAAGGGTGATGTACATGTTTGTTATCATCTTAAGTTTTCAACTCTTAAATAGATTAACGTCTCACTTTAAAACATTCCAAAGCTAAATTATATTATATGCTAATTTGAAAAGTATTTTACTTTGTTATAAATTTTGGAATTTTTTATGGAGAATTTATTAAGAATTCATTGAAATAACCGAAACACCCAAGAATTTTAGCTACTGAATCTACTCAAAAATTTAATTTAAAGTTTAATATTTTAATTAAAAAATAGTTTTCCAAATTCCCCAAATAGATATCCAAAATATAGAATAATTAAACAAACAGCTTCGTAAATCTCACACCATTCGCCCAGATATTATCTCGTTTCTCCACAAAGAGGTTGTTTAATTTCATAGTATTCAATATCGTGCAATATTGCATTTCTTTTATTTCCTCTCACATGGTGGGTTGGTACCTCAGTACCCGGCTATGATTCCTTTTATAATAACTTCTGTGTGGCCTGAGGATTATAATTTGAGATGGATGGTATCAAATATAATTTTTATGGTAATGGTAGAAAATAAGTAATTTGTTAATGGCAGTTAAATGAGTTGAAACTGTATATATTCACTATTGAATTTTAGCAAACTAGTTATCTAATAATAAACATAAACAGCAGCTGGTTATTTAATACCCTTTTACACATTTGCAAACTGTAAATTAGTTTGCTGCCGCAATGCTGAGGACGAAAGCGTTTCACATCACTGACCTGAAAAGAACAACTGAACATGCCAATTATTTCCTAGCGAGTAATCGTACTTCCTCCATTCAAATGGATGGGATACAAAAGATTTCACGTCTCATCAGTTTAGGTTTAGGGTGGCGTGAACGCAAACTTTTGAACCGCATTCCTCACCCCCGCTAGGTTTTTGCCTTCGATTCAGCATATTCTTATTATACGTTGATAATTTTGACCATAAATGGCAAATACGGAGCCATGTCATCTCAGTAAGCCCTAGCCTATCGTTACAGCAAATATTATGTACCATGTATTAAGATAAATGATTAGTATATATTACATTATATGATTGATTTTATTTATATTATTTTATTATAATTTATGCACCGAGATAAATGATTAATATATATTACATTATATGGTTGATTTATATTATATTATTTTATTATATTTTTTGGAAGTTTTTTTTATAATGGGTATGGTCATGTAATTTTATGTTATTTTAAAATTTATTTTTTGAATGTATATAAGATTTAGTTTTCTTCAAAAAAATTTAAACATTTAAAATTGTTAGAGATTTTACAATTCAAATTTGTGATTCCAACTAATTTATTATAAAATTTTAAGCAAATTCCATAATAATATATATATAAAAAATCTAAAAATTATAACTGATACAATGATAAATACCTTTTTCACTAAATGCAAAACATCATACTGTTATATTATATTTTTATTTTAAAACCTTAATAATGTTAATATATTTTGAAATCATTTTCTAAATTATATTTTTGAATTTTTCAAATAAATAAATTTAACAATTTATAAGTATGATTTTAGCCATTTTTAATATTTTTTCCTTTAAAAATTACCAAAATTCAACCTTCTGATAGCTCGTACCTTTACGTCCTTTTGTATTTGATATGTGCTTTACTATATCCATTTCTTTTTCCCCTTGCTGTTTATTATTATTATCCAGCACCACTTTATTATGCAGCATCACACTCGATCGAAACACAACCATTCATCCAGCACCACTTTGTTATGTGACATTAATTGGGAAAACAATGGTTGCCCTTGTGGGCACTATTGCCCTAAGTCATGATATCATATATCTGTACATACTCGTATCTTGTCTGATACCTTTTTGGCACTGCAATATTTGCAGTATGAAGGGATTCTCATTGGGTGACTTGACACATCTCAGATCACATGTTGACATTATTTACCGCCACTAAAGATCTAAATGATGGCCATATACTACATACGGAAGCAAGATATTGACTAGATTCAAATGATATCCATGTATGAATGTCCAATAAACACATTCAAATTTTGATATCTTACCACAAAGATCTCACTTAAAAAATGTACTAGATATGTCCACTACTTTGAGATTAATGGGTGTCTTATTATGGGATAGAAAATATCACAGAAAATGACTTGCAAAAGTGACTCTTGAAAGAGGTGAGTCAAATGAATTATGGTTTTTGGGCATGTGTATTCATAAGTCATGGTATTGGTCCATGGTATTGTAACAAATCTCTATTATAGATTAAGAATCTCCATGGTAAAGATGTTGTGAATGTGCATGATATGTATATATGTTTCACTTATATATTAATTTTTTTTTTATGAAGAGAATAAATGCATGTTAACCTTAGCTCTAACTTAGACCAAATTTCATGAGGTGCAAACCTCTTTAAAAGTGTAAAATTTGATAAAATGTGAGAGATTTTATCCTTATTCGCACTTGAGATATACTAAGGATCTATGGTAGATATTTATATATGTTAACTCCAAGATAAGCATAAAAGGAATTACACCTCTCTTTCATATTCCTCATTAGGAACACATTAGAAAAATGTTTTAACTATTTTTGGATTGTTTTATACAATATAAACATACTCTCACTCTTTATAAATAAATATATATTTACATATATGCTTTTTTATTAATATAATATTTAAGTATTACATTTCAAAAAGATTAAAAATACATGTGAATAAAAAGCAATACACATCTCATTTCATCTTGAGCAACCATAATAAAATATTTTATATTCATATTGAAATATTTATTATTTAATGCACATTAATATTTCAATTAATTCATTTATATACTACATTTAATGAGATATTAAAATTCATTAAGTTACACATAACCAATTTAAATTTGGATTGATTTATAACTCTACAAACAAGTTGATATAAAATTATATTAGAATATTTTATTTATGGTTGGCACTATAATATTTATTTTATTTCAATATAATATTTATAAATTTCACATGTCAAATGAATATTTCTCCTATAGTGGACTATAAATAAATTTTGAGTGATTTTTTTTTTTTAAGCTACGGTAGTTCCTTCTTTTTTCTATTTATCAAAGCAAGTGGTTCCATATACAAAATCATGGTGGCCTCAACTTGCCCACTTGGGAAACCAAGTATATTGGCCACATTAGTGTGTTATAAGCTATTGAGCAGCAAAATTTTACAAGTCTTTCAACCGAGACCAGATAGATTCACAACTAGATACACATTTTAAGGTCTGAACTAACATACAAGGCAGGAAAAGTAAAAGCTATCCACTAAAAATACTGGTAAAACCTAGAAGGTAAAAATCTATTCCTTGCTATCATCCTGTTTGGAGTCCACGATAGCCAGTGTTGTAGCAGAGGCACCCCGCACCGGTGCCAGCTCCATCATTCATTGTTGGATCCTATCCAACTTGTTATCCTGCATAAATATTATCATTTGCATATTCTTCATTTCCTTTTTGAGGCTGGGCATGCCTTGGGTAATTTTCGCCATCTCCCCCGCCAACTGTTCCACAGCTCTAGCCAACAAGTGTTTCATGACCCAGTAAATGTGCAGGGTTTGTTTGAATAGAGTCATCCTTCCCCTCGTATGCCCTGGGTCGGGAACAAGGTTCCCCCATTCCTCCATTTTTGGCTCTCAGTCTTCCTCCATGATGTTGTCCTCCATTTCCTGGATCAGTTTACGAATTTCAGCATTCATTCCATCTTTGTATGCTCTTGCTACTTCATTGACTACCACCTCAATGGGTTTCCTCCCGTTTCTAGGCCCTGCATTCTCCCTTCATCCCCCTTTTCCCCTACCTTTGCCCCTGCCTCTACCTAGGCGAGCCATCTTTTCATTTCCAGACTCCCCGAAATCCCCCAGCATCTGGGTAGCCCTACTCCCATCTTCCCTTCTCCATGTTTTGTGCTCTCTCTCGACTCCTACCATCCTCATGTATCCCTTCCCACCTACCCAGGTCCCATCCATTTTCCGCCATCGTTTCTTCCCACCTCTCTCCTCATGAGCATGCCACTTCTCTCCATCGATGCTCCCACGTTCATGTAGGATGCCAGCATGATCTGCTGTTCAAGCATGAGGACTGTGGTCGGTCGTCCTTGTCCTCCTCCCTTTTTGTGTGTCTTGATGCCTGTGCCCTGAGGCTCCTTCACTGCGATAGGGGGTTTGAGTGAAAATTATTATTATTATTACATGTTAGTCATTTTTTTATTATTTTTTTTTTTTATTTTAGCTAGTCAGAAGAATATTGTTTTAATTGTGGGCCAAGAAGGATAATATATAACTAGAAATATATGAATATATATTTTTATTTTATTTTATTTGCATAATTTTTGTGTGTGATTGGGAAGCAATGCTAGAGAAGTCTCACAAAGAGGTAGTTGGACACTTATGGGTGGGATAGTTACCTACCCAAGTTTCTTCATTGGAAATAAAAACTTTCGAAAAGGGAAGGCGAAAATAGTATTGCGAACCTTAGGGAGGAAGAGAGAAGAAACATAAGGAGAAGGAGAAGAAAGAAAGTCAAAAAAATACTTTGAACCGTAATAGAATCTAGAGTTGGTTGGTCAATGAAGTCTCTCTCGAGCTTGGATTCTCAGAACTTTAAGCGTTGCTAAGCCTCATTTTTATCATGTAAGCTTTGGAAGAGCATTCATGTGTTTCCTACCTTTTTCAAAATTACTCTCAACGTGAAGCAAGAATGGGCGGAGATGCACTATTAAAGATTGATCTCAAGTTTGGGTGGCACGTTGTTTTCCTAGCAGTTCATGGCATGTTGGGACAAGTAGAGATTCAAATAAGTGTCAAAAAAATGATCTTCTATTGATTCTTTTATATTATGGAATAGTAATAAGATATTGTTTTTTTTCCATAAAATGTCATGTCATGGTGAATAAAAAGGGTTTTGTAGGAACTCGGAAGTTAACAAGTTTTCAAACCGTAGAAATATTTATGTTATGTTGTTAAAGTGTAAAAATATTTTCTTCTATGACCGACATAGTAGAAATCTTGGTAAGAAAGTGAATGTAATATGAACATCTGATTCAATGGAATAGGAATGGGTAAGGTACTTTGAGAGCGATAAATTGAGAGGGTTCTTCTACAGGAGATGGGTTAGTTTTCTGGGTTAGTTTTCTCAACCTTGTTGTTTTCTGGGTTATTTTTCTCAACCTTGTTGTTGGAAAAGAAACATCTAGGTAAACGGTCCCATTCCTTTAGAGCCAAACCAAAAAGTCAAATAAAAAAATAAAATAAGATTGGGACGAGTTGCTCTGGATGAGTCTAGAGTTGTGAAACTTATTTCCTTAAAAAAATTGAACAAACTCCTTGAGGGGGATTCGGTTAGAATCCAGGTCAAGCTAGGGAGTTGGCAACCTCTAAACAGTCCCTAAGAAACACAGGGTTGAGGATGTTAACCTGTGTAAGTAAAAAATTCATAAGAAATAAAGAACATGGTTTCTCAATTCCTGAATAAAAGAAAGGGCATGATGACCCTCGATATGCAACTCTCAAGAGACCAAGATTGTTGATAAATAGTATAAATTATAAGCCAAGAAAACCATTTAAAAGGAAAAGAAAGAACCATATACTTTGTGATAAAGAAAGTATTAAAATCAACCAATTATTATTCCTATCAAACCAAATTTACATTTCAACACATCTAAATTATTTTTATGAAAATAACCATGCTAGTGTTGAGATGTTTACACCGTAGAAATTAGAGCCCCTATCTTATCACCTCAATAACTATTAAAACACTTTAAAAATAAAACAAGATGATTTGCATGGCAGCAAGTCCCTGCCATGAGATCTCAGACCATTCCCATGCAGGTGGCTGCCATGAGATCTCAGACCATTCCCATGCAGGTGGCTTTGTTGGAATGAACAGAGAGCCTCTGCAAGTTAAACAGTTTGATTCCAAGCGTCTCAGGCAGCCGCTGTAGCTTATTGAAATCAGCAATCAGCTCTTTCAGCCAACTGATAGAGATAAGTGTAATATGTTAGTCGTAAAATCATACAATCCATTAAATTGCAGAGAATTAAATCTTCAAAATTAGGGTTCGGATACGGTTTTTACCAGCAATCTTGAAAAATTGGGCAAACAAGTTCCTAAAAACATTGAGTAGCTCGAATTAAATATTCTTGAAAATACTGAGGGTCGAATACAATTTTTACCGGCAATTTAGAATGCTCTCCGGCAATTCGGTGAAGAAGTTTCCAGAAATATTGAGGATCTTAAGCTTCTGCAGTCGTCCCATGGATTGCGGCAGCGATGTGAGCTGGTTCGAATGGACGTCGAGAGTTCTCAAATTCACCAGACTCGTCACGGATTCGGACAGACACTACAGCAAGAAATTAATATTGAAAGAAAAATTCGATATATGACATCAAGAAAGCCTATGTAACGATGCAATATTGTTGTATTTACTACCTTCATATTGTTACTAGAAAGGTCAAGTTTAGCGATGGTCGACAACTTCTTTGCCGAGTCTGGCAAGTTAAAAAGTATAAGTCCAAAACTAAGTAACAAAACACAATTTGTCTATGTCTAAGTATTGTCGTTTTCAAAATCCTTCTTGTCAACATAATTACAAAGGTGTGTTTTTTAAATTAAAAAACAATAAAAATTGCCGTCATTCTGCATATAGCAATAATCTACCATGACAACTAATCCACGGTAAACTATACCCAACCGACAAAACGTAATTAGTAAGTTAGTCTCCGGTTCCATATGGTTGAGTTCAAATTCCATCTGCTCAACTGATTACAAATATTGCTTTTTAATGAATCAGAAACGCGATCAACTTTTTTACCCAGCACAGGTAGGCTAAAATGGAAATAGTTTTAAAAATGTTCCATTGACCAATAATGATGTAAGAATAGAATTAAAAAATGAGTTGTTAACAACCGCAACTCCCTCCAGATATGTACCAGCTAACCATAGCACGTGCATCGCATGCAAGCCATGTGTTCACATGTCCCCGGCATCGTAGCTAAACCTGAAACTCATACAGGCGAGAAGACCGCGAACAAACTGAGATTTAACCAGAAGCTCAATATCACCATATCGGTTTGCTTCGCGGTGTTCTTCTGTACATTTCTGCTTCCTCTACTAAAATCCACGGTGCAGGTAGAAACTAGAAAAGAAACCGACTGCTCGACCTGATTCGGAGGAAGTGGCGTCGGCCCCGTCAGGCGGTTCCCAGGACGAAATCACTCACGACCTCCTGCACGATGATGCCGCTCATTAAGCACCGCCGCTGCCATTCTTGGCCTGACAGCGACTGGGACGACATGGCTACCGGTACTGCTGTGGCTCCCCATGGCTATTTGGCGGTCTATGTCGGCCCGGATCGCTCACGGTTTGTGATCAAAACGGAATCGGTGAATCACCCTTTGTTCCGAATGCTGTTAGACGATGCAGAGAAGGAATATGGTTTCAATTTTGCGAGACCTCTCACTCTGCCTTGCAAGGTCGTTGTTTTTCGCGGCATTCTGGGAGCTCTGAATAGTACCAATTATGAACACGGTCATGAGATTTCTCTGCACAGCGAGGCTATGGACATTTCCAACGCTTAGGTTCGAGAACTAAATCTATCTGTCTGTTGATTATGATTTTGATAGATGCAATTTCACTTAGTTTGCAGATTTGCTTTATATCGTTTCTTTGTTTGTTGTTATAGGAACTCTATATGAATGAATAATAGGAACTCTTCATGCAAAGTTTTAGCTTTGAAATTTAATAAGATGGCGTATTTGATTAGACCTGTTTTAGCTTTTATCATTCTGCAGTCTTGAAGAAATTGAAGCAAAGCTCAAAGAAGCCAACCTCAGGCACCAGGTAAAGTTACCTTAATTCATTATATGTCAAAGTATTATTTAAGCTACTTTTGAAAGTAAGTAACCATTTATGAGTAACCATTTATGCCTCAAAACTTGCAGCAATTTCATGAGTGATTGGCAAACTTGGACCGAGAGTAAACTCGAACCGGAGCGGAAGATGCAGCTCGCAGCCGAATTAGGTCTCCAATCAAGCCCAAAAAAAGAAAGAACACGCATTATCCCAAATTACTAACGAAAAATAGCACAAGATAAAATAATTCCTTTCACAATTAGGCACGATTGGCTTTATTGAGATTGCTTAGAATGATCAATTTTAAATTGAACGATTTGTAGGTCATGATAAATGCAGGGAAGGATAAAGGTTAGACGGGCGTGATCAAGCGAGTAGTTAAATCGAAAAACCGAGTTATTGTCGAGGGAAAGAACTTGGACCAAGAGCAAACTCGAACCAGAGCGGAAGATGCAGCTCGCAGCCGAATTAGGTCTCCAACCGAGACAGGTAGCAGTGTGGTTCCAGAACCGTCGGGCGCGCTGGAAGACGAAGCAGCTCGAACGGGACTACGATGATCTCAAGCAGCAGTACGAGGAAGTTGTCGCGGAGAAAAAGAAGCTCGAAGGACAGGTAAAAACACTGCAGATTGACTCTGTTTGTTTGAAGGAAAAAAATGGATGTCGAAAAATTGTCAAATATTATGAAGAACAAAAATAAAATGTTGATTTTAAGAATAGCAGCTGTAATTGACAGAATAACGAACTGGTTGGATTTACTTGAACAGTTGAATTCAGACTATATCAATACTGTTGAATTATTGGATAATCAAACTGTAGCCTTGTGATTGTTCGTCGGTTACTTCTTGCAGGGTGGCGCGGGCAGGAAGCCACCGCCGAGAGCTATGGTGCAGGGTGGAGCGGGCAGGAAGCCAAAGCGAGGTAGCGCAGAAAGGAGAACCGGAAGCAACAATTCGATTAATATCACTGTGTGTGACAGGCTTGCCATAGACAATTGATAATCGAAAGCAAGGAGGATATGAATTAGCATAATGAGTTGCAGATGAAGCAGCAGCTGAGGGTGAAGGCGTTTTAAGGGAGGCTAAGTAAAGTCTTTCTTCCATGCAAATTGACACGGAATTGCAACGATGGTTTGACACGCCAACGATGGTTTCGACACGGCAACATTTAATAAACCTAACCTACGCCATACCCCCATTTCTCCGTAATGTTAGTTCCCGGTAATTAACATGAAATGTTAGCGAAATAATGCTATCCCAAAGATAGCATTACTTCAGGCAGGCAACACTGTTCTAATTAACCAGCTGCTTTCCGAACATTTTCCTAAGTTTTCAGATCGTATACCTCGTACTGAGGCCAAATAAGACAAACGTTGCTGTGATTGGTTACACGCATCGACAAACATATTTTATGGCGTGGATTAATGGAAAATATCACCAAACTTTGGTTTAAGGGAAAATGAATTTATCGATTCCTGTGTCAGACTAATGCAATCGTAAAAAATGATTACTATAGTCCCTTCCAGGCCCGGAGGGCAGGGACTAATAAAACAAGATTTCCAATATACATATGCTAGTCACCTATAGTGATACGTAGAACCTCTCTTTGAAATAAGCAAAATTTAATTATCATACCATGACCCATTATATTGAGAAATACAACAGTTGATGGGGTCACGGCGTGACAAAGTGACCCTTTTAACATACATAACTAAGACTATAATTGGGGTGAGACAAAATTCTCTATTTCCTTGAATTATTCCTAGATTTTACAAAACCACAACAAGCAACAGTAACTATCCTAAACTTGTTTGGGTTTTCTTAAAAAAAATATCGAGGGAGTAAGGTTCTCCTTTAATCAAAGTGTGAAGGGCGTCTATTAGTTTCCACATATCCAATGTGAGGAAAGGATTGAAGCGTATAGAACCTTAAAGAGACTTACCTACAACACAACACAAGAAAATTATAAATCAAAGTTCCAACCCAATAACTTGCCAACAATATTAACCATACATTATGTTTTAGTTGAAGTATGAGACCTATTGGTTGATGACTCAATCAAAATATTTGTCCCTCCGATAGTATAATAAGCTTAATTTATAAGTTCTCTAGTAAAAGAAGAAATTGTGATTTATTTATTGTAACATAAAGGAAGGACCCTCGTTCCATGGTATGTAATAGTAAACAATAT
>APFE030205366.1:30363-48789 GCA_000404065.3 Pinus taeda | reverse complement strand
CAAGTGGTATCACAACCAAGTGGTATCACAACCATGTTTCAACACCGTGGCCTCTTTGGGTGATATGGGAATAACTTCGTTTTTTTGTGTTAAGCAAGAGTTTGGGAGGAACATAATGAGGAGATGTGGACATATAAAACGAGTAAGGCCAATGGTTGGAGTTGGTCTAGTGCCAATTGCAGAAGCTAACACGAAGCTATAGGTCAAGTTGGGAGAGGAATCGTGAAACACCAATGTTGCATTGTTTGAAATAGTTCAAAACTTAAAAAGTGAGATGGAAAGATTGAGTGCTAATAATGAAATACTAATGCAATGCAAGAACACAAAAGGATTATGGAGAACATTTGTGACAGATAAAACCAAAGACACCCTATTCAAAGCCATGACCATGGAAATAGGGTTCGGACACATACACAAAGAGATGATAACCTGAAATTTGAAGGAGATCAAGAAAATAATGAGGAGCAATTTGATCATGCTTTTGGTCATAAAGGACCCAAAAGATATAAAATCAAGTTGCGCAGAGAATTTAAGAAAAGAAAACCTCTAACGTTTGATGGAAAGAAAGAAGAAGCTTTTAAAGCATCGCTCATTAATATGAACAAGTATTTACAGATATATGAATATGAACACAACCTGAAGGCTTGGTTGGAAATTTACCTACTACAAGGATAAGCCACCATATGGTAGGAAGAGATGAAGATAGTACAAAAAATTGACAAACATGAAGTAACGTGGGAATATTTAGAAAAACATTTTAAAGATAAGTACCTAAGTGAATGATATTATGATGAAAAGGGAAATAAATTTGGTGATGTTAGATTGGCATAGCTAACTATGGACAAATTTATAATGAAATTCACCTCACTACTGAGATATGTTCCTTATGTACGTGAAGAAAATTTCAAATTCCAATGGTTCATGAGCAACTTAGTTGTGTTCATGAAGGAACAACTAGAATTTGACAATTGTAAAACTGTGGATGAAGTTATTAGAAAGTCTCGAATATGCTATCAATAGATGAAACAAAAAGGAGACAACGTTAAAGAGTGGATGGAAATGAAAGGGAAAAGACAAGTGCAGAATGCTAAAGGGTTTAAATCCTTAAGTTTTAAAGGGTCCTATAAAAATTAGGAGAACATGAATTTAGTAAACTTCGAGTAAAAATACAAGCCACAAAATGAACTAAACTCCATTGAAAAGTCTAATAAATTTGAACTGAAAACAATAGCTACACCCCCACTCCACTGTTGGGGATGTGTAACAGCCCTCGTGAAAATTCCATGTAATAAAAATTAAAAATAATAACCAGGATTGATGGGACACTTACTCCAAGCTTAATGTTGGGCAAGACATCACACGGGGTGGTCATTTAGTTGATTATGGCTAAGGGACTTGACAAAGGTAAGGGTTAACACTTTGGAAAGGAAAAATGGCATTTTTAACATATTTATTTATACAAATAATGGAATTTAGGAGAAAAGGAAGGTGAAAGGTCACAGATTTCATGTTAGAATGAAAATGAAGGAAAATAATGGAAAATGAACAAAATAAAGGTATAATTAATAAAAAGGCTTCTGAAAATTAGTTGGTAACATTTTTGTCAGTTCAATTTTGAAGCTCTCTCATTATTCTCTCTGTCTCTCTTAGTCTTGGACAGTCAAATATTTCTTGGAGCAGTTTGGTATTGGATCAAGAAAGGCAAAGAAGGCAAGAGGAAGCAATTATCTAGCTAGGAAAAGTAGGATCAAGTAGCTAGAGCAGGATCCTTTACAATTATTGATTTGCATGTGTGATTTCCATTCTATATTTGGAATGCATGGTGTTTCATGTGGTTTTTTTCTCTCATGGCATGGATTTGGCTAGGTGTGACAGTGTTTTTCCACCTAGCCTTACCATTCTCTGATAACCTTGATGAGATGGTTTCACATACTTCAATTGAGCCCGATTGTTGGATGGATTCAAAGCTGAGTGGGGTGGATCTCTGAAATGACAAAAACATGTCCTAGTGGTCCTTGAATTGGACTATGAATCACGGTAAAGCCAATGGCCTAGTAACCCCTCAGTCAGAGTGTGGGTTGTGGTAAAGCCAAGATTTTATGCCTTGGTAGGCCTAGGAATCATTGCTCGTGAATTGAGGGATATACGGTAAATGAAAGAGGTGGATTTCTCTCCGTTGGGCCTAGTAGTCTTGGGATGGGATATAGGGTAAAGTGTAGACATTGGGTCATGGTTTAGGGCCTAGCTATCCTTGGATCTAACTATGGATTACGGTAAAACCTGAGAGACTAGGAGGCAATCAAATTCAACACGTTGTAGGTGGAGAACTTTGGTAGTATCAATGTTTGTTTTGTTCTTTTCAGTTGGTTACATATCCCACATTTATACTTGGAATATGGAATGGGGGTGATTGGTTGAAGAGATATTTGGCTCAACCATTCTATGGTCGAGTGGAACGTGGTCGTCCCATCCCCAGTTGGTTTCTACTTTCATTAATGAGAAATTCATTCCCTTGCTTTTCATGTGTAAATGTACTCGTTTATATGTAGATTTCATGGCTGATGTATTTATTGTATTTTTGTTGTTACTATGTTGGTTATGTATATGTTTTATGACAACAACTATCTATGGATATCATCATGTTTTTACTTGTAAATGAATGAAAAATGTATCTATGACCTGATAGATGATAATGCAACAAATGAGATGAGATAACAATGGTTCTTAGCGATTCTCAGATAAGCTTGTGATCCCTATGCTTAAATATGTTGTTTACACCTATCGATTACAGATTTGTGATATGTTTGATGAAATGCGAGTCATGGCTAGTAGGGGTCTGGTTAAGGGCTTGTTCAACTAATTTATTTTGTATAATTGTTTCCCTATTATTTTACTATTCTAAAGATGTCATTACATTCTAGGAAGTGACATGTTAGGTCCCTATACTACTAGTGTAACCCCTTATTGTTGTTAGTACAATCCCCTTATTATATTTTTGTGCCCATGTAGTCCCCATATTGTTATTAATGTGCCCCATAAAAGCCCACTATTGTTATTATTGTGCCCTTACATTATTATTGTTATGTCGGCTCTAATTATATTATGAGCCCTTAGACTCCTATATATAGAAAGGAGGTCTTGTCATTTGTACCATCTACGAATTATTCATTCGTGTAATGTAAAGGAGGTTGCCTCCTTGAAGAGGCTTATTCTAAGGCGTTCATCTATCTTTTCTATCTTTTTGTGAGCCGGTTTCATAAAATCTGTTATCGGAGCTTTGGATTCTAGGGTTTCGCTGCTCCAAACAGGTCATCATGAAATTTTCGCTATAAAAATTTTTGTGTGACGTTTTAGAAACTAAAAAAAACCCATTTGAGCTGAAATCATTCTGAACTTCATGTCCAAATTTTAGATTTTGTCTCACTATATTTTCGGAGATATGATCTGACGAATTTAGCATTTTGGCAAGCTCCAGAATTTCATCTAAAATAGGTCATTGTGGAATTGTCACTATAGCTATTTTTCTATGAAGTCTCAAAAATTAAAAAAAATCCATTTGAGAATAAATCGTTTTGAATGTCAGCTCCAAATTTCAGATCCTGTCATGTTATATTTTCGAGGATATAATCTAAGGGAGTTAGGGTTTTTTCAGACCCCCGAATTACATTCCAAATGGGTCACCTCGGGCAAATCATCATAACTTTATTTCTAAGCATCAGATTGAATTTTCGTGAGAAGTTACAGAAAGAGGATGGACTGTAGCTTGTTTGGGTATAATGTTTAGAACCTAAGGTTGAAATAGTGACCCATAGGATGTCGTACAAGTTCACTCCACTGAACGAGTCTATACTGAGGTCATCAAGGGAGATTTGGCATAACTCTTTCTTGAAGAATCAAATATTGATCAGACTTGCAAGGTTAGAAAAAGGACTCCGAGGGCTATCATAAGCCAAAATTTTAGAACTTAAAGATCCGAAATTACAGAGTTATAGTCGTTTCAAGGTCAAACTCCTAAAATGAAGAAAAAAACGAGATGAGGAAGTTTGATGGCAAGGATCTTGTAAATTGGATACTACAGATGGATAAATATTTTGATCTACATGGTGTACCATTGTTGCAAAAGGTATGTATTGCATCTAATTATTTAGAATCGAGTCAATTTTTATGGTATAAAGGGATTTGTTCTCGTAAACCACCTGTCATGTGGTCAATTTTAATGGAGGAAATGATAGCACATTATGAGGATATAGAGAGAAACCCCTTCTTTAGCCAATTGATAAATCTCAAACAAAAAGGTTCAATGGTACAACACATTGAGGAATTCCAAAAATTGAATATAAGGGTAAATGATATTCTAGAGAAGAAAATGGTTGATGTATTCATAGGGACTTTAAAGGATAATATTCAACATGAGGTTCGCCTTTGGGAACCTGATTAATTGGAGAATGCATTCAGGTTGGCAAGAAAATTGAAAGCAAAATTATGGAAACAAAGAATCCCACCGCTCACGACTATAATTATGGAAGTGTTTTTTCTCCTAGCCTTCCACAACCTACAAGGTTTACACCACAACAATTGGAAGAAAAAGGAGAAAAGGGGCTTTGTTACAATTGTGATAGCAAATACACTAAAGGTCATGAGTGTGCTGAGTATAAATTATTTTACATAGATTATGAAGAAGAGGAAGAAAATGATCAAGAAACATGAAAAGAAGAGGATATACACCAGGAACCCACCCGAGATAAAGAAGAAACAAATCCGACCATATCCTGTAAAGCATTGGAAAGAATTACCACTCAAACTCTCAAGATAGAAGGACATATCAAGAAGAAAAAGGTTCAAGAAGTGAAAGATCACATCAAGAAAGAAGAAATGAATCCGACCATGTCTTGTAATGCATTGGATGAAATTACCTTTCCTCAAACTATCAATATAGAAGGACATATCAAGAAGAAAAATGTTCAAGAAGTGAAAGATCACATCGAGCATCAAGAAATGAATCCGACCATATCTTGTAATGCATTGGAAGAAATTACCACTCCTCAAACTATCAAGATAGAAGGACATATCAAGAAGAAAAAGGTAATAGTGTTGATTGATTCAGGAAGTACCCATAATTTTATTCATTGTAAGATAGCCAAGCAATTGAATTGCTTCATATGTCCAGCACCAATGTCAAGTGATGGTTGCAAGTGGAGGAACCATAAACTGCTCTGGAAAGTGCCATAATATCAATCTATCCATGGAAAAATATGTATTGAATAGCCTAATGTTCTACATTCCAATGGGTGGTGCTGATGGCTACTAATATTCATATGATGGGTTGGAATTCATAGTCAAAGAAGGAATAATGTCAAGGAAGTTGGCAAGAGGAAAATGAGTGATGAAGAAAGGGAGAAGGAAATGGATAAGATAATAGCAGAGCTTATTAGGATAAATCATAGGCTTCAAGAAAAAGAAAGGAACTAGTGTTGTGGTTGGATAATGAAGAAGAAGAAGGTGAAATGGTGTAAATGAGGCTTTGGTGGAGGATGTATGACATGGCGAAGGAAGAATGAAATACTAGATTATTGGAATAGTTTGAATTAGTATGGATGAATGATCGGTGAGGCATCAAATAAGGAAGAATTAGGGTACACTTTTTCACCATAAGAGTGACTAATTCTTGGAGAGGGGGAAAGTGATAAAGATGTCAAGAAGAGGCCTTTTGAGAGTCTCACAAATTGTTTGGAGAGTTGATATATGATGGAAAAATCATTGAGGGAAGATAAAGCCCAGAATGATTTTAAATTTGATAATTGGTATATGGATGAAGAGGTTATTGTAGATGATTAGCAGGATAATGATTTTATTATGTGCAATGAATAAGAATAATATTTGTAGATAGTACTTAAGAAGCATGAAAAGAAGTCACTGAGTATTCTTATAAAGAGTGAGAGGGAGTAGAATTTAAATTGTATTAGAAGAGAAAGAAAGATAAAATTGTCATGTAAAATAAGTCAAAGTGGAGGTTATCCAAAATGGGTAAATGCAACTATGGATGAGCCATCTCATATGCCCATTATGATAAAAGGCATGAGTGAGGTGACCAATGGATATTGTCAACTAAAGTATAAAAAGGAAGAGCAAGATTCATATTCAATGATAATTAATAGAAAATCCCATTTGGATGGTATGTTCCTACATGTTCAAAATGAAATGAAACTCTTAAAAGAAAATCCTCAAGTAGAAGGATTTTTATTTTTTTATGAAGCAAAGAAATTTTTATTTCTTGAAAAGGTACTTGAGGTTAATAAGTTTTTGGAGCATGTTAAGGAAGGAACTGCGATAGTGGAATAGGAAAATGAAGAATTGACGAATAGCCTGAAGGTTCTAGTGCTACATCAAGATAGAGTGTTGGACGTACCAAAAGAGACTCCAGATTTTCATGTTTTTAAAACTAACAAGTGCTTTGTGTATGTAGTTGATGAAGAATGCAAGGATGGATATATTCAAAATTATATCATTTTAATAGAGGAAACCACATTATTTAATCTAACCATTAAAAGAAGAAAATATGCAAATATAAAGATTGCAAGTAATTAAAATTGTCAAGGGGACAAGGAGATGTAGAGAAAAATGCGTTGGCCTAAGAATACTTCAACTAATGAGGTACAAGAACCTATAAAAGAGGGAATATAGGATAATAAAGGATTAAACTTGGAAAATGTGTACTATAATTGTATTTTTTAGAAGATTGGTTGAATAATTTGAAGATGGAGTGTAGCAAAAACATAACTATGGTGGATTACAACAGTTTAAAGGAAAATAGATACAATTTTTCCATGAAAGAAATGTGACAACTAGAATATAATAGTGACAATAAATATCAATAGAGACATGATGAAGGAATATAGGTGAATATTATGGAATCTTAAAACATTAAGATTCGAGTGGAGAAACTAGAAATAAGGTACAACAAGGGAGGAGTAATGTGTATCAACCAAAGAAAAAATTGGATATTGAAATTGAAGAGATAAGGAAACTAATGCAAAAAGGGCCTTAGAAAAGGTATTTTAGGCAAAGAAGAGCAGATGATAGCATGTTGTCTGTGACAGAGCAAGTGTATATTAGCAAGGAAGGAGGAAAACTACCACATGATTTTTGGAATCCTAGAAAGAGGATGGAAGCTAGTATAGAGCAACAAGAACATGATAGAGAAAATGAGCAAGTATAGGATAAGGTCTAGGATCAAGGAGGATTTTTCATCAGTATATGGTCAGAACACCATGAAATTTTTTGATCGTCGGTGTATGATCCAAGAGCATCTCATCTCCATGCTAAAGTGCCTTTGGGCTAGATTAGGGGTTCATAATTTTTCATTTAAATTTATTCATTCATGAAAAAATACATATAAGTGATACATATCGTAAATAGGAGCATTTCATAAAATCTTGAGAAAGTGACAATAATTAGAGGGTTGGTTAGATTTTTTAAGAAAATATTGACCTTAAGAATCTAGGGACAAGAATTTAGGTGACGAAATTGTGGTTTCAGACTATAATTTTGTTAGATCGCGACATAAGAGGAGAATGAATTTTGGGGTGATAGACTTAGATCACTTCTAGCACTTATTAGACCTATATTTAAGATAGATGTAAGCTACTTTATATTCATAATAATTATACTTTAAAACTTGTATGGGAGAGTGTAACACCCTCCTCCGAAAGCTAGCCAAGCTAATCGATCCACCTAGTTAAACATGCGAAAAAGAGTTACTATTATATTATTCAAATCCCCATATACAGTTAAGGAAGTGGAATCAAAACACCAAAAACCAAACTAACCTTCCACAAGAGCTACAAGACATCCAGGGCCTAACCACCAACTCCAGGTGCCCAATCCCCAAGTTAAGTTTCCTTTTCACTGACCCAACCCCCAGTCACTCCCATGAAAAGCCCTCCATGCAACTGAAAGCCTCTAGCCACTCCCAAAGCATGGCATCTATTCAACCGCAATATTTTTCAAGCAGTTCTGTGCATTGACTCCAAAATATAAGCCACTTTTTCAAGGCTAGGATTTAGGGCTCTACCCAGACATTGATGAAATTATCATAAGTTACAAATAATAAGAACAGGAGGCCTTTACTACAAAAATTGAATGAGGAACTAACGAGACTCATCCTAACCATAACATACATTTCATCAAACAAATCATTAACATGTAATGTATAGGTCATATAAACACATACGAACATAGGGACCTCATATTGATCTAAGATTCATTAAGAGGCTCTAATTCCCTCTCAAAATAATTGCATTATGATCTATTAGATCATACATTCATTAACAACTCATTTCTTAAACAAAACATGAGGAGATCCATAACCAAAGTCTGCCATAAAATCATGATTATAACTAGCAAAATACAAATGATAGAATAGCCATCAAAGACACATAATAACAAGCACATTTACCTATCAAATGCAATAGGAAAAGATATTTTATTAACATGTGAAAAATCCAACCAAGTCAGAGACTTCCATGTACCACCCAACCATAGATTGGGCTGAACCAAATCTTTCGTTCATTGAATCACCCCCGTGCCATATTCCAAGCATGAATGTGAAACTCGTGACAAAACCAGCTAGAGCTTCTTAAGATTTATTGTGTATCCCAAAATTATCAATCAAGGGATTCCTAGGCCAAAAGCCCTAATCTATACCACCAGGCTTTACCATGTATACCGTCGTTACCAGTCAAGGGATTCCTAGGCCCAAATAAAGAAAAATACAATATAAGCCTTACCACAATCCCGCCATATACTAGTCAAGGGCTCACTAGGCCATAAACAAGCGTGGATGCCTCTAGATCTCTCTACTTAAAAAGTGATGAAATTTCCTGTCTCCACTCTCAGGATTTACAGTGTATCCCACTATTACTAGTGAAGGGATTCCTAGGCCTTTGGGAATTTTCCTGAGACCACCCCACTCAGTTTTGAAACCATTCAACAATCCAACTCAACCAAGTAAAAGAAGCCCATCACACCATGGCTATCTAGAAATGGCAAGGCAAGGCCGAAAACCATTATTATACCTAGAAAAACGCATGGCAATGATAATAAGAGAAGAAAATACACAAATGCATGTACCACACATGCCAGAAGTGGCAAGGAAATCATACATGAAACTCGATACCTGCAAGTAATCCCATTGTAGCCTCTTGATCCAACAATTCATTGCTTGACATTTTCTTTCATTTGCCTCCTTTTCCTTCCTTTTCCTTCCTTCCTCCAATACTATAGTGCTACAAAAATAGTCTATGTGTGGAAGAGTATGAGAGAATATAGAGAATCAAAAGAGAGCTCAAAAACTGTATTAACAAAAGTTAGCACTGAAAAAAGTTTTGAATTGATTCTAAAAATCCATTTAATTAATGAGGCCTCTAATTTCTATAGTTTCCACTTTTTTCCTTCAATTTCCTCCTCACATGCAACCTATTACCTTTCACCTTCCTTTTCTCCTAATTCCCTTTATTTCCATAAATAAAGTGCCAATTAATTCCTCTTGCCTTTCTAAAGCATTTTCCAATTTCTTTTATTCATATTAAACCAAATGAACGCCCACTAGGATGTTTTTCCAAACATTCAACTTGGAATAAATGACTCATGACCTTGATATTATCTTTCATTTTTTAACTTTATTACATGAACTTTTAATATGGGTTTGTTTGAAACACCTCCCCCTTAGGGGAACACCATCCTCGGTGTTCAATGACATCTACACCAACCAAGACTACTAAAAAGAAATACATACTACTTGTGGAGCTTTATAACTTAGCTTTTTGCAATATTGACAATGAACAACCTATTTAAAAGAAAACCAACATGTCAGACATAACAACATGATGCCCATACCGCTTATTGGAGCTTTATTATATAGCCTGTGGTAGTATTTACATCCATATACATATATACATATACCAAAACTCATTTTTCTTTACTAGAAAATAATGAAGAACACATATCCTGCATCTAATCGTCCATCTCGCATGTAGATTCTTCAGGCCAAAGTGCTTCCACTGCACTTTAACTTGCTCGGTTTCTCAGTTCTGGAACATGAACGTATCTATCTACAAAATTCACTGATCGGCTGGAATTCTTCATTTATCTCCACCTGCAATACACACCAATCAATAACATGATCAACATCCTTTACATATCTTTTAAGAAATGAAACATTCACAACATTATGGAATTTCGCTATTGGAGGCAGTCCATTTTTTTAGGCTACTAGTCTAATCCTGTGAAGGATCTCCAAAATTCCCGTAATACCGAGGTGCTAGCTTCACACATGAACCAATCCTCAAGTAGCTCTTCTTCGGCTTGATGCGCAAGTACGCTTATTCTCTAACCTGAAACTATTTAAATACTGTGTGTTGGTCTGCATATCTCTTCCTACTATCTGATGTTGCCTTTAGATTTTGCTTGATTACATGTATTTCATATTCTATCTCTGCCGACATATCAAATCCTGTAATTACCCTGTTCACTAAATCACTCCAACTGATAAGAGTGCTACAACTTTGCCCATAGAGTGCCTCAAAGAGACACATCCTCAATGACTCAAGATACCCATTTTTGTAAGAAAACTCAATCGGTAAAATATACTCATCCCACTTCTACTGCTAATGCATGACATACATCCTCAGCATATCCTCCAGTATCCTATTGACCCTCTCCATATGTCCATCTGTCTGTGGATGATAAGTTGTGTTGAAGGTCAATTTTGTACCCAAACATGCAAATAACTCGTTCCAAAACTTGGACATGAATTTATCATCCCTGTCTGATGTAATCTTCCTCAGTAGACCATGAAATACGAGTATATTCTTAATGAAGACCTGTGCTACTTCGTTATCTATATTCATAGAATTCACTCGAATAATGTGTGCTACCTTTGTCAACTTGTCAACCACAACCATTATAGAATCATGTTGTCTATATTTTCTAGGAAAACTTGTAATTAAATCAATGGAAAAGACCTCCCATTTCCACTCTAGAATCAAAATATGTTGTAGTAAACCACCTACATGCTCGTACTGTTCTTTTACCTGTTAAAAATCTAAACATATAGCCATAAACTCTTCCACTTCCTTCCTCGAATTTGTGCAATAGAACTTCTTCATCGTTTTCAATGTCTTCTGATATTTTGGGTGACCTGAATATATCTTAACATGAAATTAGCTCAAGATAAGCTTCTTGATTTCATTGTTGTCCAAAACATAGATTTTCTCCCTAAATCTAACCAAATCATATGTTGTGAGATTATAGTGAACATCTTGGTCACCTGTACTTTGCTGTTGTAATATGTGCTAAGCTCCCTGTACATGTCATCATGTTCTCCTCCCTGTAAGATGTGATCCTATAAATACGTCCCATTAGAACTCATAGCTGGAATGTGATTTACCTATATCTGCCTGCTAAGAGCATCTACAAGGATATTCTCAATTACCTTAACTTCCCTGATCTTGAAGTCAAACTCATTTATCATTGTGAACCATCTAGCTTGCATAGCCTTCATATTTGGTTGGTCAAATAAGTATCTCAATCCACTGTGGTCGCTCATTAGTATAGACCTCTTGCAAAGAAGGTAATGTCTTCATATCTTCAATGAATAGATGATTTCTTCCAACTCAAGATTATGTGTAACATAATTTTGGTTGTTCTCATTCAATTTCATTAATTCATAACATACCATCTTTCCCTACTGCATCAAGACTCCACCAATTTTTCTCTTGGAGACATATGTACACACTACAAACTCTTTATCGAGGTCTACAATCATGAGAACTATTGCATTTATCAACAACTTCTTCAATTGCCCAAAACTTGCTACGCATTCCTCTCTCCATTCAAATTTCTTTCCCTTTATTAGCAATGATGTAATCGGATAGTCCATCCATGAGTATTTCCTAATGAACTTCTTGTATTAACATACTAACCCCATGAATCACCTTACCTCATCCACATTCCTAGGAGTTGCCCACTCCATGATAGCTCTTATATTTTCTGGATCCACTATTATGCCTTCCTTGGAAACAACATGCCCATGTAATGTACCTTTTCTTGAAAGAAACTAATTTTACTAATCTTGGCATACAATTGATTCTCTCTTAGAAATTTCAAAACCACTCCTAAAAGTTAGAAATGCTCTTCCTCATTCTTAAAATATATCAAGATGTCATCAATGAATATAATCACATACTTGTCCACATCAGGATGCAATAAACTATTCATCAAGCACATAAAATTAGCTTGAATATTAGTCAAACCAAAAGGAACTACAACAAACACATAATTCCCATATTTGGTGCAGAAATTACTCTTGTAGATGTCCTCTTCTTTAATGTGTATTTTATGTTATCTTGATATCAAATAAATCTTCGAGAACATCAATTCTCCCTTCAACTAGTCAAATAAATCATCGATACTTGAAAGCAGATACCTGTTCTTGGTCGTCACCTTTTTCAACTGCCTATAGTCAATGCACATTCTAAGAGTACCATCTTTCTTCTTCACAAACAACACTAGTACACCCCACGGCGATACAATTGGCATAATGTATCATTTTTCAAGCATTTCCTTTAATTTCAATTTTAATTCCACTAACTATGCAGTGCACATCCTATAATGTGCCTCTGATGTTGGTGCTACCCCTCGTACTAACTCAATAGAAAAGCCCATTTCCATGTAAGGAAGTAACTCTAAAATGATTGTTGGGAAGAAATCATGAAACTGTTGTAAGATCATGTACCTCTTAAAAACTTCCACATCCTTAACACCCTTGTCTTTGTCACAAGAAATATGCACTACAAACAACAAACACCCTTTTGTAAGACTGTGCTTCGCCTGCATAGATGTAACCGTTCTAATCGATGTTGCCTTCTTCTTACCTACAAGATCCTTTGTTGTCCATTTTCATCGAGGCACTCAATAGCCTTGTCATAAAAATCCACCTTGGTTCTGTGAAGATACAACTAGTCCATACCCAACAACATATTGTATGATACCAATGGAAGCACATTCAAATTTGTTAATGTAAGAATACCATTCAACTCAAATGCGCAAGCTCTTAATGAACTCTTTTCTTTGTACGTGTATCCAAGTATAGTAACCAAGATTTTGCATGTAGTTCTTTATTCAAACCACACTTATCCATTAGTTTAGGGTTAGCATAACTATAATTAGATATAGGATCAATCAAAATTGAAACAACTTGATCACAAATCTTATCATCCACCTCGATAATAAATGCCTAGTGATCTTTGTGGATTTTATCTAATGCTACATAGATTCGAGGAATACTCTATCCCATGTCCCCAACTATTTGTGCTTTTGTTTCACTTTATATCTAAGGCCTACCACACTGATACAATGAAAAATTCTTCTTGAGATGCTCCTTGCCACATATTCAACACTACAACTGTCCCTTACCATCACCTTTATCTTGTTGTGCTCCAGGCTGTGACCCATTTCCCTATCTGAGTACATTAAGATTCTTGTAGAGAACCCCTTTCTCTTTCTCACCAGTATCCTATTGTCTTGTTTTCTTCAGTGGCAACTTTCCCTTAGCTTTGTCTTTCCCTTTCCAACCTTACTAATATATTTCCTTACGCTTTGATTGCTCATTGATGTAGGAGCATTGACTCGAAACTATCATTGTATTTTAGTAGAGATAGGGGGTCTTGTGTTTTCAAGGAAGTTGGATTCCTATGTAGGTAATTATTAGTGTTTTGAGTTGTTAAAGTAGGAATTAGTTAGATAAGTGTGAGGATATTTGTAAATGGTCTCAAGTGTAGGAGAAGATGAGTGATTAATGATGATAAGAAAGCTGGAAATCAATTGTAACTCTTATAGGTCTCATGATTCGAGGAACTAGAGAGGACTCTTAGGGATAAGTAGGAGTTAAAAGTCGATTTAGAAGAATTTCAAGAGTTAGTTAAGAAAATTAAGGATTTGAACTAGAATTAGTTCAACAAAACCCTTTTGTATAAAAGTAAGCCTAAAAGGCAAGAACAAGTTAGTTAGTCAGTAGTAAGAGGAGTAGCTAGTGAGTCAAAAAGTCAGGCTGTAAGCTACGAGCAAGAGAAGAAAGGCTGCTGATCAGAAAATCAGGCCAAAGTGAGAGGCTCTTGTGTAAATACTCATTTATTAATATAAACAACTCAATTGAGAGTTTTTACAATATGTAATATGTAATTGAATTATAATCTGTGTGTGGATAAAGTGATTCTGCGTAACTTATGTTGTAGGTACAGAATCAGAGGAAATACAGAGAATCGTAATAGAACAACTTCCAACTACATTTGGGTAGAAGTTGTTGAGACATCTCCATAATTGGGGTTGTGGGTAGAGTTGTCTTAGAGATAACAATTCCAGCAAAAAGTGTTGGGTGGAATTGTTAGTCAAATATAGGTTCGAGGAGAGAACCATAGAGAAGCGTTACAAATTTGTACACATTGACAGTATAGAAGGAAGCCTTTATTTTTACAGTGAAGGTAGAAGAGCAAAAAGGAGCATGTGGAGTTAAGTTAAGAAGAGATTTGTGGTGGAACAACAAAGGACTAAAACCCTGAAGAAAGCTGAGTACACATAAAGTTATTGAAGAAACAGAATAAAACCAAAGTGTTGGACACCTAATCCTAAAGGGTTAGCGTGGAAGCCGAATGGACAAAGCAGTCCAAGGGACCTTGGGATCTGAATCCCAACGGTCACCATATTGTACTATAAATGTACATATTTTGTGAATAAAAATTGTACTGACATGATTTATCTTTCCATTTGTTCTCATTCACCATGTCTGTTTAACATGGTATCAGAGCCATGATGAGTGGCCTGTTTTCCCTGAGCAACTGATCTGAGTTGCCTTGAATAATGCTGGCCCAGTCTTCATTACCTGAAGATCGCCTGCCTGCCTGCCTGAAGCTGCATACCTAATTTCTGAAGGAAACACCTGGCCTGCACGCTACTGAGTGATACGTCGCTGAGTGAAACGCACGCTGCTGAGCAAATGATAAAGCTGGAAACACTGCTGAGTTGCTGAGTGAAATGCACGCTGCCTGACCAACGCTTGAAGGAAATCAATTTTCACGACTCCATCGACTTAGAATATGATCGCCAAAATTACAGCCTTACCCGGAAGCTGAGAGTTCGCGAGGAGAAGCTCTCAGATGTCCACCACTGAATTTAAAGCATTACTGTAAATAAATATTCGTATCCATGTTTAGGTTTTTGAACAGGGCTTGTATCTCTCACTGTTTCAGTCATTCAGTTTACTTCGATTTGTTTGAGAATTCAGTAACTGACACATAAACGTCCTCCTCTATACATTCATAGAATTGTCAGTTCTATGATATTGAGTGCAGCACACATTCCAGCAATCTGAAAATAGAGGGTTTGGTATTTCATATTGAATGTCTATGGCCATGGCTCCCTGCGGTCATTCTTCATCTCCACACAAATAAATCAATGCCTCCACCACTCTGATTTATGCTACCAAAAAATATATATATATGTCATTACCAACCTGAACTTTGTTATTCATCCCCACTTCTCCGTCTCCTCTTTCCACATCCACCCTATAATTCCATTCCCTTCAAAGCATATTGATTCAATACATATGCATACTTATGCATTTTGTGGGTTAGCTGAAAATTGTGAACCCATACATACAGCTTCTGTTGCGATTTACCTTCTCAGCGCTGTGTGAACCGTCTTTTGTGGGTTTGGAGCTTCTATTCGCTTGTAACCTTCGCTTTTACCAAGCACATGCCTCTGTTTTTCCTTACAATTTCGCATTGAATGCATCACAGCGCCGTGATCTCCAGCGCGCCTACAAACTCTTGGACGGATGGTAAAAGAAGTTTCTGGATACATTAGTTCGAATCTGTGCAACTTCCTACGATCCCAGGGCAACAGAACCGTCGGCACGACTTGAAACATCAGCCATCTATGAGAATGCAGTTGGCTTAAGCGTCTGAACCCATGCACACTTATGTTGCTAGCACAAGGTGAGCCACATGAGGATTTCACTGCCCTTGGATTATGGGAGATTGGAGCAACTACAGGATGAGGTCTCACATTCAAATCACTGGAGATACATCAGGTCATCATGAGGATATGTCGTGAACGTCAGAACTGGAGATACGTCTCAGTGTGTCGCTCATCCCAAATGGCTCTATCGATTCCTTTCCTTTGGAGATAAGGTTTTCTCACATCTATTGTTGCAGATTCCCAAAAAAAAAGGATATCAAAATATCTTTAACTTGTTATGGAAATCCTTTCTGAGAGGACTGAGGATGAGATATGGAACAGCTGCAACAAAAGCACCTGCAAGCACAAATGCACTCCAATAGCCGGACGGTCTGATTTGTTATAGCCGCAATTGAGACCAGAGACCGCATATTGAGCAAAAATAGTCAGTTGCAGAAGTAGCACCACTACCATCATGTGCGCCCATTCATGAGGTTTGTGAGTTCCCTTTTTGCAGTAGAACTTTCTAAGCTTGAAAATGTCCTCTAGTTTCCATCTAGTGAGACGTAAAAGATGATAACAGAGCCGTGGTTATTAGTAGAGGCACATGAGGGTAAAGAGAGCATTTAAAATCTGATTATTGACCTCAGACCATGTATCCCTTTGAGTCTGTATAGGCAGGGCCATATTCAGAAGGCCAAGCAAAACCAAAACATAAATAGTTCCAGATACTTTCACGCCAATCCCCCATATCAACTGTAAGGATTCGAACGCTGATCAACCTATTTTTAGTGCCTCTCGCGCAGAAAACAAAAAATTTGATCAATCTAGTATGAGCATTTGAACATCGATTCATTTGCAATGAGATCCCTGTAGAGTGCATACTTTGGTGGTTGATAAATTGCTGTTAGAGTTCCGAATGCATGCACGCGTACAGAACCAATATCTTCAACCAAAAGACGCCCATAAACCCTAGTGTTGCATTTCAGACTGTCATACCCAGATTTAAATTTGGAGCGATATTGTCAGGCTGCGAGGTTTCAAGTTAATTAGTTATTGGGAGGTCCCTGTAGATTCCATGTATGGGGAGGATGACAGAAGGCAACATCAGTGTTTCAGAAAATATGAGAAAATAATTGAGCAGTGAATGGCGTTCTTGGTATGCTTCAGATACAGACTTGGATGCTACACAGAAGGACTATGCTCAAACAGCACAAGCAAGTGGAAAAGCTTTAATAACGTTAATAAATAAAGTTCTGGACCAGGCAAAATTGAATCTGGACGTCTTGAACTTGAGACAGTCCCTTTCCATATTCGCATTGTTCTCGACAGTGTTTTGTCTCTCTTTTCTGCCAAAACACAGGCCAAAGGCATAGAGAGAAGTTGGCAGTATTTGTATCTGAAAAAGTCCCAGAGATTGTCATCGATGATCCTGGACGATTTAAGCAGATTATCACCAATCTTGTCTCCAATTCTGTCAAAGTGGCTATTTTCTGCTTAGTTTTTGCTGAATCTGAGAAACGTTAGAGAACGTTGTTGGGCAGCCATTAAAGCTCTCAGATTCTCTGACCATAAGTTCTGCTACTCGCGATTTGATCAGAGGTTTGCTTGTGAAAGACCTGCAACATCCATTCTTTTCGACAGCGCAAACTACGCTCTTATTTGCAGCACCACACTTCCTCGGATTCCAAAACTTGTTGATGTGAAATTCTTAACAAACAAAGTCAGTCCTCCCAATGCTGGTGCTGATAAAACATTCAGAGGTTTGTTGGAATGTGCTGTTGTAACTGTGTTAACTTGTGCCCAGTGTAAGTTTAATATTGGAGAAAATGGCCAGAATTAATTATTGTTTAGAGCTATTGAGCACATTAATGTTATCTATTGTTGAAGACACTGTGAACGTCAACAAAGGCACTCTTTTTGACATCCAAACCTCTATGCAAAATGCACATGAGAATATTGAGTTTTTGCAGCTTGAGACAAAGCTGCAGCAAGAAGAACTACAGCAATGGATTCATCTTTCTGAACATGTTTCTGTTCAGAAGATTGAAACAGACTCCCATAAACAGCAAGTTAATAATGCAGCAATTGTACATGCAGATGCAGAAACTCAGTCTGCACTTCCCAAGCCCATCATCAGACCTTGGGAATAGCTTGTCCATAACAAGCACAAAACTGGTCTTGGATATGACAAGGACTTGTCCTTTCATATTCCAGACTACTCAAATCCCATTCAGTTTCAGAGTGCTGGTTTCATTAATAACAGTTCACCTGCTCCTCATGACAGTTCAGCCTCAGCTCTTCCAGACTCTGATCCTCTTCCACAACAGCAACAACAACAACAGATCGTGAAATGCCAACACTGTGATCGAGTTGGCCATCTGAAAGATCACTGTTTTGATCTTCATCCATGTA
>APFE030205366.1:0-30339 GCA_000404065.3 Pinus taeda | reverse complement strand
AAAGATGCCTGAACATGCCTTCAGTTGGCGATGTGGGACACTTCCTCTAGCAGAAGACTTCAGCTTCTTGCCAGTTTTGGAAGAGTTCCGGAAACAAAATTGAGAACGCTTCCTCTAGCAGAAGACTTACAGCTTCTTGCCAGTTTTGGAAGAGTTCCAGGAATTGCATTAAGCATTCCAGAGTTGTTGGTCATCCTTAAACCATCACAGGTTGAGACTTCCCTTTTACAGGTTGAAGTTTTACCTTTTATGTGGGGTGAGGCCTCCCTTTTACGGTTGAAGGTTTCCCTCTTTAAAACAATAGGATCACTTCCTCTAGCAGAAGACTTACAGCTTCTTGCAAAGTTTGGAAGAGTTCCGGGAACTGCACTAAGCGTTCTAGTGTTGGTGGCTATCCTTAAACCACCACCCTTTTTTACCAGCATTTCATAGAGCACATTCAGCCTAGTGTTGCCATGCATTATTGCACATTTTGTATTACAGCTCTTTTCTTGGACTCATACATAACCCTTCAGATTAAGGGGGGGAATGTTGGACACCTAATCCTAAAGGGTTAGCGTGGAAGCCGAATGGACAAAGCAGTCCAAGGGACCTTGGGATCTGAATCCCAACGGTCATCATATTGTACTATAAATGTACATCTTTTGTGAATAAAAATTGTACTGACATGATTTATCTTTCCATTTGTACACATTGACAGTATAGAAGGAAGCCTTTATTTTTACAGTGAAGGTAGAAGAGCAAAAAGGAGCGTGTGGAGTTAAGTTAAGAAGAGATTTGTGGTGGAACAACAAAGGACTAAAACCCTAAAGAAAGCTGAGTACACATAAAGTTATTGAAGAAATGGCATAAAACCAAATTAAAGAGTTGCAGGGGTAGAAAATGTACGGAAGCTTCATCATAGTTGACGTGTTGTATTAAATCTTATCTGTTGAGCACAAAAGTCAATGCCCATGTCAAAGTTAACTACGGCATTAAGCCGATTGATAACTTGTGCGCTAGTTGAAGGGTTGTAGATCATAGGATTTAAAAGCCTTGTCATCCAACAGATATCAGGTCGTAAAAAGATCGAACGTTAAGTGCAAGGGAAAACCCATAATTTTATAGATTGAGGGTTTATAACTCTCATCGAGCCTGTAAAGTGACTAAACATCGTGTAAGTACTGCACCTGATATCATTATGGGTAATCAGATCAAGCAAATCTTGATCAACGGTTATAAAGAATTGGGAAAGTCTATTGATCAGGAAGAAATACAACCATCAGATCGAGAGTAAGATCGACGATGGAGAAAGATCGTGATAAATATTTGTGGAGAGAGGACCCAAAGAGGTTATAGGCAGGGTTTGATTTTACTTGAAGTCCGGTTGTGATCACACATCGCATGCCAAAGGCAATGGAGGCACAGGATGGTTTGATGCGATATTGTCATAGCCGTTGATCTGGTGAATGAAATCAATGGTGGCGAGGGAGTCACATATCACAAGTCAAGGGTTCGTAAGTAGTGATAAATGAAAACATCGGGTAATGTGCAAAGTCCGAGTAAAAGGCAAAAAGGTATGGTTTACATGTGTTGTGGAATATTTCTATTATGTAAACATTATAATAGAAATAAAGCACTGATAGTAAGATAAAACAAGGGAGAGTATAGAGTCCCGATATGGTAGACTATGGAAAGTCTAATGAAATGTTTCCGCATGAAGGATTAATGAAGGGGCCTTAACCTTAGCAATTGAAGGTTTGACCAAGCAGGTCGTTGATATTCATGGGACAGATGAGAATATGCATTTTATATGCATATTGTGGGTATAGTGGGTTTTACCTGCGTCAGAGTGGTATCAGAGTAGAATACAAGCATGATCAGGTTATTTGAATCTAATAAGAAGAAGACATGAGATAAGATGAGAGTAAGTGATACTGTTAAGAAGATGTTACAAAAGCATAAAGAAAACACAACGACATTTGTTTTCTTTAGGAAAGCAGAGGTTCACTCAAATGCGAAGAATGGATGGAAACTGCTTATTAAGCCATGCAGTGATAGTGAACCTGAAGAATCCAATTGAAGGTTGGGTAGAGAGGATAAGAATGTTCTCAGAAGGAAGCTCAGAAGCAAGCTTTTGAAAGCTTGGGAATGATCTTTGGTTTGAAAAACATTCATATGCAGGTGATAGCAAAGGAAGGTGAGAATATTGCAGTAACTAAGAGCAAGGAGTGCTCAATTGGTTCCAGAGGAAAGAACTAGAGAAATGCTAAAACACTGAGCTCAGAGGAGAGAAGCTTAGTTAGGCATATGTAGCAAGATGGAGACTTGTTACTGTATAGGTACTATTGCAACTCACAAAGTAAATTCCACAAAGGATGTGTATATAATTTCTAAGGGATGAAGAAAGCTAGTAAGACTTTCTAAGTGAAAGAAGAGATGGTCAAAACCTAGTGTTTCATTTGTGATTGAAGTACAAGAGGACATTTGTGTTCTTAAAAGGTGCAGATGAGTTGAAGCATAGAAGGAGTAGAGAGAAGTGCTTAAAAGAGGTTCCAGAGAATAGAGAACCAACTACTTGCCAAAATAACAAGTATAAAGGGAATCTTGGTGAGGTAAGTGGCAGTAGGGAGGACTTGCTGTTGTAGAGGCTTTAATGCAGCTCATAGTAAGTGAGTGAGGAACTCATGAAGATAGAGAAGAATATGATTACTGACATTCATAATAGAGATAACAGAGGTTCTGAAGGAGACCATAGCAGAAGAAAAGTGAAGAAGGAGAATGCCAAGGTAAATGGAAAGAGGATGAGTCAAGAGGAAATTGACAAAGAGATTGTTGAAATGAAAGAACAACTCAGTGTATTAAGGATGATATTAGAGGAAAACCAAAGAGATGGTTGTTCCTTGAGTAAAAAGGCAGTGAAGTGGTCTAAGTTACAAAGAAGACTGCAACAGAGGCAAGTGAATAGCCTAGTAGAAGAACTCAGAGAGGTTGAGTTGGAAATGGAAGGGTCCATTTGTGAAACAGAACAGGGTGAAGTTCTAGGTGAAGATGAAGACTGGAGGTCTGTGAAAGAGCTTATGAATCATATGAAGGATTTAGAATAGCAAGGAGATATGATGACTGAAGCATCAAGTGAGACCACAAGGTCTTATGTTTTTAAAACTAATAGTTTGTGTATGATTGCAAGTATTGCAGGGGAAAAGAAACCTTTTGAAGATGTCTTTAGAACATATGAAGATCTAGAAGAAAAAGGTGACATATAAATTTCTTAGAAGAGGAAGAATTTGACTAGATATAGCGGGAAGAGACTATGTTAGCTAAAAACATAGTAAAGGATCATCATTCCATTATGATGATAGGCACAATGGAGTTAACTAGGGAAACTATTGAGTCAGTCAATAAAGAAGAAGGACTAAACTCTCATCAAACGATCAACTAATGGGAGACAAAATTGGTGCTACTGGAGAAATGGCTGAAAGCACCAGTAGGGAAGAAAGAACTTGATGAAGATTGAAAAGGATATGCAACAAAAGAAGAGGAAAGAGTTTAGAAAAGAAAAGAGTTGGAAAAGCAGAGGACATATACTCAAGATAGATTGTTAGAAAAAGACAAAGAAATTTTCATGAATGAAAATCATAAGGAAAATGAGATGGTAATGAAATTTCAGCAATTGACATTGCAGAGGAAAGAGTTCACTAGAGTGGACAAGAGCAGGATGAAACCATTGAAGCAGAAGGTGTGGAGGAGAGACTAGCTGTCAATCTCATGAATTCTTTTGAGAATTCAAATCAGCATATTAATGTGCTAATACAGGAGGAGAAATCAGAGCAGCGTATTGATGTGTTGCCAAAGGAAGAAAAGGCATTGAGGGCTTATGTTTTTTATTTTAATAATTGTTTTGTGAGAGCGGGTTTAGTGGCATATGCTGGAGAAAATTTGGCAGAGATGAGCAAAAAAATAAAAATGAAAGAGGAAGATTCTGTGAAAGTATTTAATCCATGGAACATCGATGTTAGATTACTGGAGAGAATGCTAGAAAGTCAGGATTCAATGCAGAAAGAGATAATCATGAAAGAGGGTAAGGATGAAAGGGTGGCAGTAAGAATCTCACAACTTCATAAAGAAGATATAAACAACAATTTGAAGAGTTAGTGGATAGAAGCAACAACCTGAAGCAGAGGGAAAGAGGTAGCAGTAAATGGAAGAATATGGATCATCCCAAGGATATGCTAGAGATGGAGATTGAAGAGTTATGGCAGTTAATGATGAAGCAGTCCATATGGAGGATATTGATAGTAGTAGGAAGAATGATCAATCAGAATTTGAAACCGATTGACAAGGAGAGGAAGATGAAACAGAAGACAATTGACATACAATAACAACAAAGGTGTAGAGTATTCACACAACTACAAACTAAAGTTTGGGACCCTGGAGGTTTCCTATCAACACATGAAGACACATGATCAGGAGATCATGAATGTTTTCTACAATGTGAGTCTGATGCAGGAACATTGAATTGAAACTATCATTATATTTTAGTAGACATAGGGGGTCTTGTGTTTTCAAGGAAGTTGGATTCCTATGTATGTAATTATTAATATTTTGAGTGGTTAAAATAGGAATTAATTAGATAAGTATGAGGATATTTGTAAATGGTCTCAAGTATAGGAGAACATGAGTGATTAATGATGATAAGAGAGTTGGAAATCAATTGTAACTCTTATATGTCTCATGATTCGAGGAACTAGAGAGGACTCTTAGGGATAAGTAGGAGTTAAAAGTGGATTTAGAATAATTCCAGAAGTTAGTTAAGAAAATTAAGGATCTGAACTAGAACTAGTTCCACATAACCTTTTTGTATAAAGGTAAGCCTAAAAGGCGAGAGAAAGTTAGTTAGTCAGTGGTTAGAGGAGTAGCTAAGGAGTAGCTAGCGAGTAAGAAAGTCAGATTGTAAGCCTATGTGCAAGAGAATAAAGGCCACTCATAAGAGAATCAGGCCAGAGAGAGAGACTCTTGTGTAAATACTCATTTATTAATATAAACAACTCAATTCAAATTTTGTACAATGTGTACTATTTAATTGAATTATAATTTGTGTGTGGCTATAGTGATACTACGTAATTTAACTTGGAGGTGCAGAATCAAAGGAAATACAGAGAATCGTAATAGAACAACTTCAAAATGTGGTTGGGTAGAAGTTGTTGAGACATCTCCATAGTTGAGACTGTGGGTAGAGTTGTCATAGAGAATAATTCTAGCAAAAGAAGTGTTGGGTAGAATTGTTAGTCAACTAGAGATTCGAGTAGAGAACCATAAACAAGTGTTATGGCTTTGTACACATCAACAGTATAAAAGGAAGCCTTTAGTGTTACAGTGAAGGTAGAAGAGCATAAGGCCCGAGTGGAGTTAATTTAAGAAGAGATTTGTGATGGAACAATGAAGGACTGAAACCTTGAGGAAAGCCGAGTACACAAAAAGTTATTGAAGAAACAGCATAAAACCAAAGTAAAGAGTTGTGGGGGTAGAAAGTGTACAGAAGCTTGATCATAGTTGAAGTCCCATAGTAAATCTTAGTAGTCGATCACAAAAGTCAATGTCCGTGTCACAATCAACTACGAGATTAAGATGATTGATAACCTGTGTGATAGTTGAAGGGCCATAGATCTTAGGATCTAAAAGCCTCGTCATCCAATGGATATTGGGCTATAAAGACATCGAACGTCAAGTGCAAGGGCAGACCTAAATTTTTATATATTGAGGGTTTATAACTCTCATCGGGTTCGTAAAGCGACTAAACGTCGTGTAAGTAGTGCACCCGATATCATTGTGGACTATCGGATCAAGAGGATCTTGATCAACAGTTATAAAAACTTGGGCAAGTCTGTTAATTGGGAAGAAGTACAACCATCGAATCGAGAGTAAGATCGATGGTGGAGAAAGATCGCAATAAAGATTTGTGGAGAGTGGACCCAAAGAGGTTATTGGTGGGGTTTGATTTTATTTGAAGTCCGGTTGTGATCACATATCGCATGCAAGAGGCGATGGAGGAACATGATGGTTTGATGTGATATTGCAATAGTCATTGATCTGGTGAATGAAAGCAACGGTGGGGAAGGAGTTGCATATCGCAAGTCAAGAGTTCTGAAGGTGCGATAAAGGAAAACATCGGGTAATGTGTGAAGACCGAGTAAAGGGAAAAAAGGTATGGTTTACGTGTGTTGTGGAATATTTCTATTATGTATATGTAGACATTACAATAAAAATAAAGCGTCTATAGTAAGATAAAAGAATGGAGAGTATAGATTCCCGATATAAAGGATGGATTAAGAGTAGACTGTGGAAAGTCTAATGAAATGTTTCCACATGAAGGATAAAATGAAGGGGCCTTAACCTTAGAAATTGAAGGTTTGACCAAGCAAGTCATTGATATTCTTGGGACAGATGAGAATATGCATTTCATATGCATACTATGGGTATAGGCAGTTTTACCTATGTCACTCATAACAATTCTTCAATGTTTTGATGGTTTCCTCCAGTGATCTAGGCTCAACAAACTCTATCCTATCTTTGAATGCTACATGTAACCCAATGATCATTCTTTGAATCTTGGCATTCTCCTCCTTAAGATATAGTACATACCTTAATAACTCCATGAATATGCTAATATACTCCACTTCGGTTATAAACCCCATCTTTAACTCATAGAATGCCTTCGCCCTCTCATCTTAGTATCTTTGAGATAGATACCTCTTCTTGAAAATTCTTTCAAACTCCCTCCAAGTCAACGCCTCTTCCATAATTCTTATGATATTCTTCATTTCTTCCCACCAAATTTTTGATTTACCTTTAATATTGAATGTATTTGTTCTAGCCTTCATGTTGTTTGAGTAATCATGCAATCTAAAGAACTTATTCATTCCAAGAAACTAAACTTTTGCACCCTATGACTTCTTAATTTATCCATCAAATATGGGTGGCTTTGCTTTCTTGAACTCATCTGGAAAATATCCCCTATCATTCCTCCTGTACGAATGATGGAAATGATGACCATGGTACATATCTGAACCAAAAGTAGAATAATGTCCATGTCCATTGCCTTTCCTATCAGGTGTATCCAAGAATCTTCCATATTTGATTGTATCATCTCTATACAACCTGTGTCCATCATGAGATCTACTATGATAGGCTCCATTAGTTCTATCCTTCTATTCATGACTAATCCTAATCGGTTCCTCTCTCTATAAATTTGATAAAATCTGAATGATAATTACATTAATATCTACTTGTTTCTCGTATGCCCTGTTAAGCCTCTCCTGTGACTAAATTATCTAGTCATTATCCGCTTTACAACTCCTTATTTCTTCCTTCAAGCTTCTCAAAGTGTCTTCTATGTGAGGGGATTACTCATCAGGACGTTGATCATATGAACTATAGGGAGAATCTTGTGAACTGTAGTTTACAATATTGTTTGTCTTCCTTTCTCTTCTTCCTACAATTATATCATGTCATATAAACAAAAATTAAAACATAATCAACATACTTGAGTATAGTCCAAGGGATGATATCTCGCCTACAAGATCAACCAAATTAGCACAATATTTGTATAAATATAACCATAACAATATATAAACATCACCTCAATCATCATCTAGTTACCATGCATAGCAATACCAAACGTATGCCATGATCCCATGAATGACAACTATAACCATGGAAATGCATGCATACAGCCACATAGACAACAAACATACAAAACAAATGCATATTAAATCGACATGCATACATGACAACCATATTCCACCCATCCAGTCCAAAGGGTGAACCATGCTCTGATACCACTCTGTAATACCCTCCTCCAGTTTTACCCAAGCTAACCAGTCCACCAGGGTATACCTGTGATGGAGAGTTACTATGATATGATTGAACACCCCATATATAGTTAAGGAAGTGGAACCGACATATCAAAAACCAAAATGACTTTCCTCAGGAGCTACATGAACCCTAAGGGTTAACCACCCACTCTAGGTGCCCAACCCCAAAGTTAACTTTCCTTTTTACTGACCTAACCCCCAGTCACTCCCATGATAGGCCCTCCATGCTACTAAGATACTCCAGTCACTCCCACAACAATGCCTGCATAGGACTATAGTTTTTTTCAGGTCATTTTCTGCAAGCAACCCCAAAATATGAGCCACTTTTTCAAGTCTAAGACTCAAGCCTCTACCTAGAACTTTATGAAATTCTTTGAAATGATAAATAACAATAAGACAATGCCTCTAATGTAAAATGTGAACTAGGAACTAACTAGACTCATCCTAAACATGATGGGTAGTTTCTCCAACACATCATAAACATGTAACGTACAAGTCATATAAACACATATGAGCAGAGGGACCTCATAATTATCTAATATTTGTGAGGAAGGTTAGATTCATTCTAATAATAAATATATTATCATCTATTACTTCATACATTCATTAAAAAATCATTTACTAAACAAAACATGAGAGCCACAACCAAAGTTGCTAGAAAACCATGCTTATAACCAACATATAACTAGCAGAATAAAAATTATAGAACAACCACCAAAGCCACATAATAACAAGCATATTTATTCATGAAATACAATGGGAAAAATTATTTTATTAATATGTGCAAAATCCAACCAAGCTAGGGACTTCCATGTACCACCCAACCATAGATTGGGTTGAACCAAATCTTTCTTTTAGCCAATCACCTCCATCCGATATTCCAAGGATTAATGTGGGAGTCAGAAATAAAACCAACCAAGGCTTATAAGGCTTTATTATGTATCCAAACATTACCATTCAAGGGATCCCTACGCCCAAATCCCTCATTTATACCACTAGGCTTTACCATGTACCCTGTCATTACTAATGAGGGGATTCATAAGCCCAAAAAAATAAACATACAAAACACACTTTACTCCAATCCCACCATATACCGGTCAAGAGATCATGGATGATTCCACCTAAACAATGAGGAATTTTCTTGTCTCCGCCCTCAAGCTTTACTGTGTATCCCACCAATACTGGTCAAGGGATTTCTATGCCTTTGGGAATCTTCCTGAGACCAACCCACTCTATTTCAAAACCATCTAGAAGTCCAACTCAACCAAGTAAAAGAATCCCATCAAACCATGGCTATCCAAAAATGGCAACGAAAGGATGAAAACCACTCCATGCCTAGAAAACCCATGCCAATGGTAACAAGAGAACCAAATACACACATGCATGTACCTTGCATGCCAAAACTAGTAAGGAAATCATACATGCAACTTGATACCTGCATGTAATCTCACTCTAGTTGCTTGATCCAACTCTTCCTTTCTTGGTCTTTGCTTTCCTTTACCTCCTTATCTTTCTTTTGCCTTCCTTCACCCAATCCTATAGTTCCCTGAGAATAATCTAAGTCTGCAAGAGTGTGAGAGAATTGAAAGAGAGCTCCAAAAATGTATTGACAAACTCTAACACTCACAAAAGCTATGAACTGATCCTCATAAGCTTTTTTTTATTAATGAGGCCTCTATTTTCTTCAATTACCACTATTTTCCTTCAATTTCCACTTCATGTGCAACACACAACCTTTCAACTTCCTTTTTTCCTAATTTCCTCTATTTCCATAAATAAAATGTCAATTAATTCCTCTTACCTTTCCAAAGCCTTTTCCATTGCCTTTACCAATGTCCTTTAGCCATAATAAACCAAATGAACACTTCCTAGGATGTTTTTCCCAACATTCAACCTCGAATAGATGTTCGAGGACCTTTGTCTTATTTTTGCTTTATTAACTTTATTACATGAACTTTTAACTCACGGCTATTATAGAGAGATGCCTAGCATCCTTGAGCATAAACTTTTAAATATCAACTCAATATAAGAAATATGTAGTGTCCATAAAAATGAAAATTTAAATAAAAGATTAATAATAGAAATTATTAAGAAGTAAATAAAAAACAAATAAAAAGTACATATATATATCACATTAAAATAAAATTTAAATAAACGATGCATAATGTATAATCTTGATATTTTTAAAAATATAATTAGTAAATATATAAAAAGGCATATAATTAATAAGCATATAGAAACTTAATAAAATTAAATTAATTAAATTTATATAATTATCATTAATACTACATATAATTATATTAAATAATTTAAATTAAAATAAAAAGTTACTAAATTTATATAAATATCATTAATACTATTTATATTATATTAAAGAATATAAATTCTAAAAAATTATAAAAGACATACATAAAAAGTATATGTATTATTCATAAAACTAAAATTAAGAATATTTTTATGTAAAAAGGCTTCAAATTTATATAAATAATATTATTAAAAGCTAATATATTTCTATTTAAGTTTGGATCTAGCAAGTGGGGAGATGGATCTAATCTTTCTAGGTGCGAGTCTTTAATCAAATTTTGCACTCAAAGTTAGATTTGCATCCTGAAAGATTTCATCCCTCTCTGCTTATGGTAGATGAAAAATTAAGACAGATCTATATTGGTTCACTTATAACAACCTATACATTAACATTTTCACATGTTATGGTACTTTAATATGTTTGTGCCAATAAATTAATTAATATTAAAAATATTAGTGTCCATAAAAATATATATTATACTTTATTACTTATTTTAAAAAATACGATAAAGCCATCCTTAACAATAACTTTAAAATAGAATGAAATTTTTTAATGTAGGTTTGATTTGTTTTAATTAATATTCAAATTTAAGCATTTGCAAATGAAAAATGAAAAATATATCAGAACAAATCACACAAATCAATTGTGGAAATAGTTATTTTGGATTAGCTGTTTTTTACTTTTATAAACCCATGATTTTCTCACGGTGTTTCTGACTTTTCATAACCCATGATTTTGCCATTGTTATTTCATAGTATTTTTTTTTTAATTTAGGCTATTTAAAGGCATAAAATTCCAATTAATTTTTCTTTAGGATTTGGTTGGGGCCTTAGTGTTATTTATCTCTTCTCGGTCTCCACCCAGAACAATCTCTTTATTAGGGTGATGGGAACAATATTTCTCTTAAACCTTTTCCTCTTTTTTTTTATTATTACTATTTTCATTTACTACTCACAATATATCTACCATAATTGTACAAGCGTGAATAAACTCCACAATGAAAAAGCACAATGAAAGAGCATTGTATTAATGATAAAAATCACGTATTTATACATGTGTAATATGGGTACAAGACAGTTTTGTATCGGTAACTTATTAATTGTAAAAAAGGAATGTAAAATTGATTACATATTTTAAATAAAAATCCCGAAGGATTAGTTAACATTCCCCACTTAATCCAAATGGACATGTGACATGCTGAGTAACATTATGAAAATTTCAAACTTTTCAAGTCCCAATGGCTTTGTAAATATGTCCACGATTTGTTGTGAAGTAGGACAATGTGTCAAAAGAATAACTTTGGCCTCTACATAATGTAAAATCAAGTGATATTTGCTGTTAATATGGTTACTTTGACCATGAAACTTGGGATTTTTGGCTACCTGAATTGTAAAAGAATTGTCAACTAGTAGTGGAGTTGAAGCATTTTGCTTGTCCCACAAGTCTTCAAGTATTTTGTGAGGCAAAATGATTTCTTTTGTAGCTTGAATTGTTGCAACATATTTGGCTTCGGTCGTAGAATCAACAGGAAAAGATTGCGTGTGTGATCTCTAACTGATGGTTGTTGGTCGAAGACTCATCAAATAACCAGAAGTAGAAATTCCATTCTCGTTGTCTCCATCAAAATCATAATCTGAATAGTGGGTAAGATGGAAATCTAAAACTTTGGAATATTTGATGCCATACGTTTGAGTTCCTTTTAAATACTTGAGCACTCGCTTTACTACATTCCAATGACCTTCACATGGCTGATGCATGAACCTAAAAAGTATCCCTACAAAAAAATCTACGCCAAGTAGAGTAGTAAGAAAATTCAAACTTCCAACAAGTTGCATGTACTTTGTTGGATCCTCAAACATACTTCCTTCAGTGGAAGTAAGCTTCAAATTCTACTCCATGGGAGTGGTGACAAGCTTACAATATTACATCCAAAAACTATCCAATAGCTATCCAATATACTTTTTCTGATAAATGAAAATATATTTAGGTTTCTCATCAAATTCAATACCTAAAAAATAATGTCATAAACTCAAATGTATCATGTCAAAATATTTCAATAATTCTCTTTTAATGGATGCTATATAGTTATTATTGTTTCTTTTGATCATCAAATCATCTATGTACACAACCAACATACAACTGACTTTCCAATTTTCTGAACAAAAAGAGTTGCATCATTGAGATCAAATAACTATAATTCAACTTTACAAGGTGTTTAGTTATTTTTTCATACCATGCATGAGATGATTTTTTTAGTCCATACAAAGCCTTCACTAACTTACATACCTTTTTCTCTTTTCCTTTGACATCAAAACCATCCGGATGAAACATATAAACATCCTCCTTCAAATCCCCATTCAAAAAGGTTGTTTTAACATCCATATGGTGTATCTTCCAACTATTCTGAACTGTGAGAGAAAATAGAGCTTGAATCGTGCCCCATTTTGTTGAAGGAGAAAATGTCTCTGTGTAGTCGTAGCTTTTTTATACAAGCCTTACCTTGTATTTATCAAGTGAACAATCTGCTTCGTATTTTATCTTATACACCCATTTGCAACCAATGGTTTTGACACTTGCAGGAGGATCCACTAGTCTCCAAGTTCCATTCTTAATAAGTGCATCATATTCCTTTTTCATTGCATCCTTCCATTCATCACAATTAGAAGCTTCTTCAAATCAACAAGGTTTGCTAATTGTACAATGATTGAATTCACAGACATGAGAAACATTACCTGAATCACCTTTAGAATGGTTATGATGGTTGTTTGTAAAGGTTGTTTGTAAAGGTTGTTTGTAATGGTCATGAATTACCTGAAGCACAGGTAGAAGTTCATAAAGGTTGTTGAAGGGGTTATGATGGTTGTTCATACTAAAGTACATGTTCGTTAGGAAAACATTCTGACCTTACAGAAACAACACTATCCTCCAACTTTTCTTCAGCAGAAACATCCTCATTAGTCAATGATGTAAAAACCATAGACTGATCCAGAATGGGAACCCCCCTTCAGTGTGTGGAACATCATTATCATATTCAAAATAGAACTTTTTAGATGAAAATTTTTGCAAATGAGCTAGTTGCCTATCAACGGTGTAATTATCTTTATTTGATTCAAGGAAAATTATATCTATAGAAGTAATGAACTTTTTATCTTCTTCATCATACAATGTGTACGTATTGGAAGTATTAGAATAACCCAAATATATACATTTTTGACTCATTGCTCCTAATTTATTTTGTTGTTACTTAGGAATCAAAGCATAACATTTTGATCCCAAAACTTTGAAATGATGAACAGTTGGGAGTCGATCATACCAAAGTTCAGAAGGAGTATTGATGTTAATAACATAAGAAGGGCAATGATTTCTAATATAAGTTTCACAAAGAATTGCTTCTCCCCAAAATATTAACTTCACATTCTTAAAGAACATCATAGATTTAATCATATTAGGTAAAATTCTATTCATACATTCTGCAATGCCATTCTATTCTAGATTATAAGGTATAGTAGTTTGATGTTTGTTTCCATTGTCTTTCTGTTGACTTTCTTGGACCCACCAACATGTCAGGGGATCTCCTTGGTAAGAAGCCCCAAATAGACCTTAGACTGTTTTGCGTAGGAGTCCCAACAGTGGGCCATACGGTATCACCTTAACTGCAGCTGAGCATAGAGGTAAGTAATATGTCCTTGTTGGTAGCAACAGTGTGACATGCGCAACAAGCCAAGGAAGGTGCATGAATGGTTCTAACACACGGAAGGTGGAATGAGTGCACCCCTTGGAAACTTGTGTAAAGATGTAGCTTGGAAGGGAACACACAAGCAAAGATGCATCACAAACTAGAAGGAAGGTGAACCAACAATCCAAAGTGATTGTTAAACGAAAATCACATCTCAGTAAGATTCATACATACATATACAGGAATAGTCTATACAAACATGTGTAAGAAAACAAATACATATATCATTAGAATAACCAAGTAAATTGACATACAATAACAAAATATGCATGAAATGTGTTGGCTTTGTTATATTATGAAGTGAAAGTTCCAAACATATAGTACAACCATGACCAACCACTAGTCTTGATAACGAAATGTTACAGTCACTGTCGTGTGCTCCTCCAAAGAGATGTACTAGCTCTACACTATGGAGAAGTGAAGGCTCATTACAATACTCTCCAGGCCTTCTGTAAGATACTCCTATGAGAAGCTTGGATGACAAAAATCCCTTAGAATGAGTTATGAGGTTCTATGAATAACAAAGGGTGGGGTGGCCCTTGACATTCCCCTTTCTAACTATTTACCTACCCTCATGACTCTTCACCTACTACATGATTACTATATTCAACTATCGACACTTGGACTTTCACTTTAGAAGATGTCACATACAATCTGCACATGTACCCATGTGAGACAAAATGGGCTTGAGCAAGCCATGCAAGACATCATTAAGACATGGGCAGTTGTGGTAAGACCAACTCTTCGAGATCCTCATTAAGATCAATGGTTGTGAATCGATGCCAAGATTGGTCGTGCAAGATGGTGTCCGCTCGCTCAATGGTGACATCTTGCTGAAAGCAAACTCTTGCCTTTGTTGCATTCGGGTACACCAACATGGCTCTTCTATCCAACTCGTCGAATAACATGTTCATCGTCATCCTAAGTGGAGCTAGACCAGCAACATACTGATGCATAGTGTCTCTATTGATCTCCAGGTGTGTGCTAATGACTATGCACATCCACTTCTCGAAATACACGTTCAGATCCGGTCAGATTTGGTTCTTGTCTTCACCTCAGTGAGTGTACGAATGGGTGGGATCGTATGCCTACACATAATTACATCCATTCTTGTTGACACCTAATCATCAGGATTAGGTGAATAAGTGTAACTAATGTAAATAAATAATTCAAAATATGAAGAGTCACTAGGAGATGAAATGAATAGTCTCTCCCTCGTGTATATAATAAAGACCAACCTGAATGAATATAACGAATTGATTTTGAGGAGTTACTGCCTGGTCTGACATGGTATCAGAGCCATCACCATTTTTGGCTTCCATCTACTTTGTAACTCCCTATTCTGCCTATGTTCTGCATTTTTTGCAGGCTGACATCTTTGTCAAATCCCTGCGATATCTCATTCATTGTTGAAGGGCATTACTGCATTGAAGGAGTCGATTGGAGCTAGTTGCCACCTGGAGGTGTTGTGGAGTGAGATGGGGTCAAAACTCTTGGTGCTTATGGTGCCTCCACACAGGAGGAAGGAAGGTTGAGACTTATGACGATAGAAATTATTCATAGAGGATTGGTAACTGATCACTTTTGCATGGGATCATTGCTACATTGGTAAACTGATCATTCCTCACCATATTCCAGTTAATGCTCTTCCATATCCATTTCATACGTTGAACTCTGCTTCCATTTCCACACTCACCACACTCAGTGTTTTTGAAGTTGTGGTATACGATGTGGTTTTACATTGTTTTGAGTTTGCAGCTGTAATGCCATAGCATATTATTGTTGTATAAATTTCCAACTTGTCATATACCACTGTTATTTGAAATCCACATATTGGAAGCGTACCATTCCTCTCTTGTCATTCTACCTTAGCATTTTAAATGTTGTGCTTGTTGCAGCTACTCACGGCTTCCCCTAGATTTTGTGGTTTGTTGCTTTTTGTTGTTGTAAGCCTGCTCCGGTTTTGGATAGTATCAATGTTTTTAATACACTGCTTTTTTAATACATCATTTTAATACATGCACGCTACCTCTATTGTATAATACCACGCTACCTATTCTATCCATAGTGGTAATACCATACTACCTATTCTATCCATAATAGTACCCATAGTGGATGACATGGACAGATGTGCATAGCAAAAATACATTTGGAAAATCCCTAGAAATACAACACAAAGGTTTTTTTTGTGGGTTAGTTTCGCACTGGTGAGAGGCGGCAGCAGCCAAGATGGTGCTGAAGTAGTGGTATGTACAACAAATTCTGCTTTCAACAAATGCCAATCACATTCGTTTGAATAAGCTAGAAGTTGTTTTTATGGCGTGTTAAAACATTTTTTGATGCTTGCACGTTAACCATTTTTGTAGACCGTGTATTATACAGGTCGTGAAGTTGTGTTCCATTGAGTTCTTAGAGGGTACATATATATAAACATTGAGTTTTTTAAAGATGAATTATGGTCATTATAAGTGGTGGCATATTTAAAGGCTCATAAGTGAAGTTTTATAATATTAAATGTTTTATAAAAAAAAAATTGTTGCATAACTGAGGTTCTACGTTGAGGTGTGGCTGCTGGAATGTAAGCCCAAGTATGGTATTCTACCTTTGCCGATGCATATGACCTCTAGTTAATATGCACTGAAGGGAGTAGCATATGGTGCGATAATTGTGGAAGTCACGTCATTGGTATATAATTGCTTCCTATGTACTTATTAGACTGCTACTTTGAATATGTATTGGTTTGTTATGTGAGTTATGCAACTTTGGTTTCTAGTCCCAGTACATTCTAAATGAACCAGCGTATTGCATATTTCCTTGGTGATGAAACTTCATATGGTGGATTTAAGACTGCTAGTTTTAATACACTGCTATTTTAATCATCCCTCACTATTTTTCAAAGTTAAATAGAGCTTTCCACCAGAAGTACAATTTTTTACAGTATATTGCCAGAAGTATTTTTTTATAGTACACAGATTTTACAATGCATTCAATCATATCGATTGTGGGAATAGTTCTCACTGGTAAGGAGAACTATCTCGAGTGATCCTGGATGATAAAACACACCCTCATTTTCAATGAGTTGTGGAAATGAGTGCGTTGGAGACGAAGACAAGAGCCAAAACAGACTACCTCAAACAAAGAGTTTGCCATATGGGAAAATAAGAACAACAAAGCCTATGCATTAATTGCAGCATCTGTAAGTGAAGAGGTGAGTCACTATATTTTGCCATTTTCAAATGCTTTCGAAGCCTTACAAAAGCTTAAAGAAATTTATGACTCACATTATGCACTTGTAGTTGTTCAACTCATGATTAAACTCTTCACTCTTGAATTACAAAATAATGATCCTCTTGCTCTTGCATCCGAATTAAAATCTATAATGCATGATATCAAAGCCACTAAGGTTGAATTGGATATTCCTCTTATCGCTTTTCACAAGGCACTTTATCCTACTTACTCCAATTACCTTGAGTCGTTTCGAGCAAATGGAAATCTCAAAGATATTACCTTTGACTCTCTTGTGAAAAAAATTGCTGAAAGAGAGAAAGCTTTTGGAAAGAAGATAGCCCCTGAATCTTTTAAAGAGATTGTGTGCCTTGCTCATAAGGAAAAGAAGCTTGCCCTATATTCTTCCAGAGGAATAGGTGGTCGAAGAGGAATAATAAGATATTTTAGAGGCAGGGGGGAAAGACACTCTCAAGGAGAAAATTCAAATTTACACTGCATATGTTGCAAAAGAAATGGATCGCATGATGCCTCTACATGCAGGTTACCTTGGGACAAAACTGAGCAGCAAAGAAACCAACAGAAAGGTAAAACTAATGACCCGGACAAAGGTGAAGCACCTGAATCTGCTCATTATGTTGTGGCACAATGTAATATCGGACTAAATGAAGATTTATTTAATGCTTCACTTGCTTCTTGGAAAAATGATTGGTTGCTTGATTTAGGAGAAACTTGCCACATGACTCATAAAAAATATTTTTTAGATGAATTCACTCACAATGTTGATGGAGAAATATACTTTGCAAACCAATCAAAAATCAAGCCATCAGGGCTTGGCACAATGAGGCTCAAATTGCCTGGTCTTCCAGACTTTCTTCTGCACCATGTTCTATATCTCCCACAACTGAAGAGAAGCTTGATGTCCTTGGTCCACATCCACCAGCAAGGTCACTCCATTCATATGTTTGATGGCAAGCTTGAGGTGACCACTCACTTTTCACGAGGGGAATAGAGGAAGAAAGGATTCTTAAGCTGCAGGGTACCTCTGCTCGTGCACAACATTTCTCATACAACTCTCATTATGAAGAAGGTACACTTCCATCAATTTTATTATGGCATGCTAGATTTGGACATTTTAACTATGACAACCTTCGCTTGTTGAAGAAAAATGGTGTTGCTGGTTTGCCTACAATTCCAAGGAAACTTAAGCAATGTGATGCTTGCATTCTAGGAAAGCATAGCGAACAGTTATTTCATGATTCACATTCAATAGCACATAGAAAACTTGAACTCATTCATTCAGATTTATGTGTTCCAATGCATGTTCCTTCTACAAATGGAAATAAATATATGATGACATTTATTGATGACTACACCAAAATGTGTTGGGTTTATTTATTGAAGAACAAATTTGGTGGTTTTCAAACATTTAAGAACTTTCATACATGGATTGAAAATGATGCACAATCTCATATTGGCTCTATTCGCATTGATAATGGAAAAGAATATTCTTCAAATGAATTTGAAAACTATCTTCACCAACATGGGATCAAACATCAAACAATTGTACCTTATAATCCCCAACAGAATGGTGTAGCTGAAAGAATGAATAGAACAATATTAAATATGGTGCACTCCATGATGTTTTTCAAAAATTTAAAATTGATGTTTTGGGGTGATGCAGTTCTATGTGCCGTATATATAATGAATAGATGTCCATCTAATGCTATCAGAAACAAGACTCCCTATGAAATGTGGTATAGCACGTTCCTTCGGTAAAGCATCTTAGTGTTTTTGGTTCCACGTGTTATACCATGATACCAAAGATACATAGAAACAAACTTGGTGCAAGAAGTCATAAGTGTATCTTCCTGGGGTGTTCAAACACCTCCAAAGCATACCATCTCTATGATGAAGTCAATAAAAATTTTGTTGTATCTAGAGATGTAATATTTCTTGAATCATCCAAAACTGACAATGTTGTTGAGAGGAAACTTGATCACTTGGATAGATTCACAAATGCAAAATCATTTCAAGAATCTGATAATCAGATTCCACATCTTGAAGCGGGGATTACTATACTAGATCAACCTGTGGAATCTTCTTCTGAATAACTCTCTCCCCCACATGAATCTCCAACAACGGATGATACTTTAAGTGATGTGATTGATATAATTGGGCAACTCAATCTTGATTTAGTCCCAACTCAATCAACAGAGCCGCGAGGACCATCTGAGAAAGGTCCCCTAAAGTGGCTGACAAAGACACTTGAAAGTGTTCATACTGATGAGGTTGGAAAGACATGAACTAGAAATTCAAACTAGCAAAATGGAGGTGATGTAGATGACTCTGATTCACCTATTGATATGGATGCTTCTTATGATTGTGAATTGAATTTGTCTACAAATTTTGAACCAACTTCCTTCAAATAACCTGCTTCTCATGATGAATGGAAATCAGTGATGCAAAAGGAGTATGATGCCCTAATAAAGAATGGCACTTGGAAGCTAGTTGATCCTCCATTAGGAACCAAACCAATTAACTGCAAGTGGGTCTACAAGAACAAGTATAAAGCATATGGCTCACATGACAAGCACAAAGCCAAGCTTGTGGCAAAAGGTTTTGCACATAAGGAAGGGGTCGATTATGAGGATACTTTTTCCCCCACAGCACAATGGGCTACCATCCACACAATCTTTTCCATAGTGGCTCAGAACGGTTGGAAAGTCCATCAAGTGGATGTAAAAACTACTTTCTTGAATGGAGATATAAAGAGAATGTTTTTATGTCCTAGCATGAAGGATTTGTTGTGAAAGGACATGAACATAAAGTATGCAAACTTGTGAAATCCTTGTATGGAATCAAACAAGCACCATGAGCTTAGAATGAAAAACTAACTGAGCATCTTCTGAAACTCAATTTCAAACATTATGATCTTGATGATGCAAATTTATTTGTCAAGAAAGTTGGCAAAATAGTTTTATATCTTGTGGTATATGTAGATGATCTTTTGATGATATGGAACAATGAAAGCTACATTGCATCCATAAAGAAGGAGTTGAGCAAATGTTTTGAAATCAATGATTTGGGCTATGTTCATTACTATCTTGGTATTGAAGTAACTCAACATCTGAAGTCCATAATTCTTTCTCAAAAGAAGTACATTGGAGATCTATTGAATAGGTTTGGCATGACAGAATGCAATCCTCTTACTACTCCAATGGAACAAAACTTAAAGCTGACATCCATTGAAGGAAAAGAACTTGAGGAAGCAACAAAGTATAGACAGCTTACAGGAAGTCTCAACTACCTAATTACTACTAGACCAGACATTTCATTTGTTGTTGGAATCCTCTCTAGGTTTATGCAAAAGCCTTGTGAGGGACATTGATCTGCTGTAAAAAGAGTTCTAAGGTACTTGAAGGGAACTCGAGACTTTGGAATCAAGTATACACAGGTGGACGACTTCAGCTTGATTTGATACTATGATTCAGACTTTGATGGAGACAGAGAAACGGGGGTATCTACTTCAAGCTATGCTATGAGTCTTGGATCAAGAGCTGTCTCCTGGATTTCATGCAAACAATCAGTTCTAGCAAATTCCACAACAGAAGAAGAATATGTGTCAGTAGCTAAGGCAAAAAAAGAAATTGTGTGGCTCACAAAAATTCTTGAAGATTTGCAGGTAAAGTAAGTACAATCGACTTCACTCATGATTGAAAATACCTCAACAATAAAGTTGGTCAAGAACAGAAAGTTCCATGATTGAACAAAGCACATCAATACTAAATATCATTTGATTTGACATATGTTGAGGCCAAAATAATCCATCTCTGCCATTGTTCCACTAATGAGAAAATTGCAGACATCCTCACCAAAGCACTTGGAAGAGAAAAGCTTGAAAGATTCAGAACAATGCTTGGACTCACCAACATCCCTTCAGATTAAGGGGGGGAATGTTGACACCTAATCCTTAGGATTGGGTTAATAAGTGTAACTGATGTAAATAAATAATGGAAAATATGAAGAGTCACCGGGAGATGAAAGGAACAGTCTCTCCCTCACGTATATAATAAAGACCAACCTAAATGAATAACATGAAATGAACACCCTTGCATGTGATCGACAACGCTTCTCACCCTATCTCCTCTACGACAGCTATTGTGTTGGTTTTAGAACCTATATGGGTGCAGTTTCATCAGTCTATGGATGTTCTGCCTCTTGTTGTACCTATTCTTGTTGCAACTCCATCTCTCATCTGTGTAGCTCCTATTCTTCCTTGAGTTGTTGCTTCAGCACCTGCAACTCCTCTATTTCTCCCTCTTCCTTCACATAATCCTCTTTTTGCAATGTTGTGTGATAACCTTAGTCTCCAAAGCTACTTTCATCACAAGTGGATTTTCTTGAACTTAAAACATTGCTCTGCCACTGTGCTCTCAATAGCCTTCCTCTTGTATTTATCCCATGGAGTTATGCTACCTTCTATTCTTTCCTATGGTGTTTCTCATTGTCATGTCACTGCCATTTCATCTTGATATCATTGTATATGAACAAATTGATGTCTTCATAAATAGGCAAGTTCATAGACACTTGACTGACTCCATCCCCAGTTGCAATCTCAATGGTGTCTTTGACTCTACTCTCCTGGAAGCCATTGTACCTGTGTTATTGGGAGGCATATGAACACTTGTGAAACGTGGAGACATAAGAACACTCATGACAAGCAATCTCTCAGTTGAAAACCAAAACAAACTAGAGGACCAACATGCAACATACCTTTGTGACTTTGTGTGAAGTTTGCGCAATTTTCACTGAGCGACTGGGACACTGACTACCAAAATTATGCAAGGCATAGTTCGAGCTATCGTGAGGCTAATTTATTATTGGAACTATGCAATGCAAAGTCTAGCCTGGCCTGCTGAGGATTGAAACTATGCAATACACAATTTCAGTCAACAGTGACATGCAAGCCAACAAACTACATTATGTAGTTTCTGGGGCCAACAAAGCATTGCCTCCTAGAATTGTGCAATGCAAGCCTGGATGTCATTTTCAAGCGATACTTGTACAATTTTTGGAGGGAAGGCAGAGCCTTCACTTCTAGAAATGTGCAATGATAGCTGGGCAAGGCAAGGATCGAGCCAAGGAAGCCTAGATCCGCTAACAAGCAACTAAAAACATGAGAAGTTTCAATGCATGGTGAAACTAAGTGTAAACAAGAGTGAGTGATCATGCATGCAAACAGTAAGTGCAATATTAAAAAAATGGAAAATATTCATGTGTGTGAAGCTATAAAAACAATGTTATGCATACAATAACAGTTATATGTAAACACAAACTGAAACAATGCTTCTACAAGCTAACATACATTAAAATGATAGTAAGAAATCATTTAAATCAAGCAAACAACACTTACACAAAGAGAAACACAAAAAGCGACAGAAACGCAGTGCAAGACATGAGAAGCAAACTTACCATGAAACACCTAAGATGAAAGTGTTGAAGACTCCTAGATGTGATGTAGGATGTCAAAGCTACAATATTGATGTGAAGAATGAGCTCTATATCATCTTATTCATAAGTTTCGATAAGATCGAGGTTATGATGCACATGCCACAAATCTAGGAAAATGTGGCACCTGGCGGGAGGTTTCTAAAACTATTTTTGAATGTAACCTCCAGTTGCTAAAAATAGATCTCGAAAATCTCGGGATGACTTTTGCATACTTCCCTTTTCTATTTCATGAAAAGCAGCCCATGCATGTAAATCATTTGTGCTTGGTCTCGGAGGAAATCAATCAACTTGAAGGCACATGTAATAGTCTACAAGACATAGAGAGGGATTTGGGCATTTTTGACTTGAACTCGGCTGGCTTTCTCATAGGGATTACACAATTTTTAGGGTCACCAAGTGACTTTTGCCCATAATTGTGCAATTTCTGGGCTAAGCTACAGTGTTGTGCCAGATTGCACAGTTTTCTCAGGGAAGCATCTCTGATTGCATTGTGAAATTTCTGAGCCCAATAAGCTGCCCAAAAAATTGGCGTAATTTCTAGAGGGAAGGTTGGTTCCCCTCCAAAATTGCACAAATTTCTAAGGGAACCCCTCATCCAACAACTAGGTTAAGTTCGGTATGGTAGCCTATAAGGGGATTGAATCCAACTAACATGCACAGGCTTGCAAGCCACTAAAAATCAAATGAAGCGTATGTACTTGACAGTGCAAGGCATGCTGCTAAGGATGGTTGGTAGGGAGGCTCCAAAAAAAAGCTAAAGAAAAATTATGGAGGGTCATTGAAGCCACTACAACACTTTCAAATATTGTTGAAAGGCATAAGAAGTATACTTGCTGATGTTATTAGTTATGAGAATGCCTATATTCTATTGAGTTTCATTTTTAATCATCAAATGAAAAGTTTTAAAATCTTTGAACACTTGCGATTTATCCTTCAACAAATACACCCAACACATTATCAAGTAATAATCAATAAATTTTAGTGCATATTTATTTCCATTTGTGGTTGCAAGAGGCATAGGTCCACATAAATTTGAATGTATAAGACCTAATTTCGTGAAGCTCTAAAATAAGAATTATGAAAAGGTTGTTTACAATGTTTTCCCACAATACAACATAACAATGTGTAATCTTTCTTGGAATTGTTGGAAAACCTTTAATACCTTTCTTTTTCATAATTTTGATACTGCCATAATTGATGTGACCAAATTGATCATGCCACAACACGTTGGGATACAGGATATCACTTTTTTGTGCCAAAAAAGAAGAACTTTCATGAGAATTAGTAGATGAAGTACCATTTAATTTTAAAGGCGCGCCTTCTTCCACATCGGTCATAATAACTGCATGATAGTATGCTCTTCTTATCTCGATGATGCCATCAACTATGTGAATAGAATGCCCATGTTGCCAAATATGTATAAGAGACATCAAATTTCACTGAAACTATGGATATAAAGTACATCAATTGGAACATAATCTGCAAAATTTGGTATCTTCAAGTGAATAGACCCAATGCAAGATGATTTAATTTGAGACTTGCAAGCAAATTAAATAACACCATAAATATCATCACTTAAAGTTTCAAAAAAAACCTCTCCTAAATGTCATATGGCAAGTGACTCTTGAATCCAAAATCCAACTATCTCGCCATGAAGAAAATGCAGTGTTGAAAACATCATTAATATTAAAATTCCAGTGAAAATAATGTAATGTTCATTATTTTCCCTTATCTTGTGGTGGCTCATCTTTCTTTTCATTCCACTATTCTCTCCTTTTAGTGACTTTCTCACAAGGGATTTTATAGTTAGCTGCAGTATGACCAATTTTACCACATCTAAAACATTTGATAGCTATTTTATGACTAAAATTTCCTTGTTTTCTATCATTCTATTGTGTGTCTTCCTGATTATTTTTGCCCGACATGCCTGTATAATTTATCGTACCATGGCCGCTACTACTTTTATCACCTCTAGAAGTTTCAACACGAGACTTCTGGTCCTTTATTGCAAGGCACAAAGTTTCTACATTAGAGTTAGGTGGAGCCTCTTTCTTCCCATATTCCTTTTCTCTCTCAGCTATTTTTTTACAAGTTTATCAAATGTAATGTCTTTTAACTGCGCACTATCTTGGAGAGATTACAAATAGTGTGAGTACACATGGTGAAATACTTTTACAAAAGTTGTAAGTTGTAGATATACTTTAATTCGAGTGGATTCTATATCATGAAAAGTGGCTTTTATTTCAGAGGTTCTCTTCAAAGGATCATTATCATTCATCTCCAAATTAATCAATTTTAACAATAATTGAATAATTTCAAGTTCTGAATGTGAATCATACAATTCTTCCAACTTCTTTAACTCTTCGAATGTAGTACCACAAGAAATGATATATTGGCTTACCTCTTCTATCACTGATGCAATTATTAATGTATATGCCTTCTTGTCCTTTGTCTTCCAATTGCAAGATGCTTATTATTTTTTGGTGGCTCAGGTGCAATTTATTTTTAGTCACTCTCCTTCTTGCCTTAACGAACTTCCCACATGTGGTTAAAAACAAGGGGACTTTTAAGTTTTCTAAACCGCTCTTGATAATTTTCCTTTTCATTAAGACCAACTCGAACTATTGAAACTATTAGACTCATAATTGTTATGCAACCACATATTCTTCAAATCTTTTCAAATTCAAAATAAATACAATACCTCGCAAAATATATAAATTATTTTCTCCTTTTGTTTTAAACAAAGTTGGCTTTGTGGTTTAATGGTAAGTTCCAAAAATAGCCTAGAAAAAAACTAGGTTCAAATGAGGAGAAAATGTAAATGTTATCAAAATGTAAATATTATCCTTCAGAAATTTTGCTGTGATTAAACCCAATTTAATTCAAACCATCAAAAAATATATATCCTTCATTTTAAGTATCCTTAAAATATATATGCTTAATTTTAAGTATCATTAAAAAACTATAAATATTTCAAATCACCATAAAATTGGACATTCTTCAATTAAAAAGTTAGTTCAAATTACCAAAAAATATGTATCCTTCATTTTAAGTATCCTTCATAAATTTATTTTATTGTAATTAAACTCCACTTTGCTAGAGTAAATGTAAATACTATCCTTCAAAATTTTACTATGATTAAACCCAATTTAATTCAAACCACCAAAAAATATATATCCTTCATTTTAACATCCTTCAGAAATTCAAGTTTGCTACATGTGAATGATTTTATTGTAATTAAAGATGAGTTTGTTGCACTAAATGTAAATATTATCCTTAAGATATTTTAGTGTGATTAAAACCTAGTTTGTTGCTAATTGAACTCATGTTTACTAAGTAAATCCAAATACTATCATTGAGAAATTTAGTGTCATTAAACTCCTCTTTACTGGTAAATGAAAATACTATACTTCAAGAAATTCAAGAAATTTTGATTTAATTTACTGGGGTAAATGAAAATACTATACTTCAAGAAATTTTAGTGTGTTTAAACTCTTGTTTAGTGCCCTAAATGAAAAATCATCTTTGAGAAATTTCACTATATGAAAACAAACCCTCCCAAAATTAAAACAACAAGTGGCCCTTACATGGATGCCTCCAAAAATTAAAATAACAAGTGGCTTTTACGTGGATGTTTGAATTAGAGAAATTTTTATTGAGAAAAATAAGCAATCAAAACTTCAACATGAATATGTAAAAAAAAAAACTTTATACCACTCAATTTCTCCAATAGTCTTTCATTATGATAGAAAGATACAAAATTTACGAGTCAATATTTTGGGCATCCCACTATGCCAGTCCTTTACCCCATAGACTTCAAATAAAGTTTAGGCACAACTCAACCATGCTCTCATACCATTGTACAATCCTCAATAGACTCCACAATAAAAGATCATGGTATTAATGATAAAATGAATTATTTATACATTCTAGTAACTTATTAATTATAAAGAGTGAATGTAATGCTAATTACATATTGTACAATAACAAGGCTAAATATTAATTAACAATAATTTGGCTATATGGTTGAGAAAAACATTGTCCTAGACTATCATACGTGTTATGATCAAGTGGAAATAAAATTCTATGACTTCATATCTTTCTTACCTTATCTCTTCCCATGCACATATCACATTAATTGCTCTGTAAATGGTTTTTGCATATAAGAAATTTAAAGCACAACAATAGCTTTATTTCTACTAATTATTTTTTTTGTATATTTTTTTTTTTATTTCATACTAAGTAATCTAACTTGATTTAATATAAACTAGATAACCTTTTACTCTCTTTTATTGTTATTTATTATAAGTTAAAATAATTGATTTTTAATATAAACTAGAAAATTTCTTTATTATTCTCATGGGAATGAATAAGTTAAAACAAATTTTACTTGTAGGGTTATAAGATAAAAAAATTATTTTAAAATTCATTTTTTTGGTTGAGTATTTTATAATTTATGTTTTTCAATTATAAGTTAAGTTTAGATTTTTTATAAAATATCTTATATTTGGATTTTAGTATTTACATTAAAAATGTAGTATTATAATTTTGACATATTCAAATGGTTATTGTAATATTCAAATATTAATAATTTGGCCAAAATCTAGAGGACCCAATACTAAAATTTGAAATATTTAAAATGCAAACTTATTTTAAAGTTAAAAATGTTTACTCGTATTTAACCTTCTGCACCCTTGAATAAAAAATAAGTTTTAATATAACCTGAGAATTATATTTAGATAATAACTAATTTGAAATTTTCAATATTACATAGATTATATTTATATAATAACTAATTTTATATAATAACTAGTTTGAGGTCGTCATATTACATAGAAGAACCACTGAGATACTATCAAACTCCATATAACTAAACATATATATTGGACCATTTAAGAAGACGAGCAACTATTTAAAATGCAAAATCAGAGATATATGGCAAGTAGTCTTGGTGAGGTTCTTTGAACTTTTATGTTCCATGTGGGGTAGTTATTGAACTAGATAAATTTTCCCATATTTGGTGCGAAGGTGGAAATTGCACATACAATGAAGTACTGGAGTAAAGTAAAGCAAATAGGCCAAGAGCATCATAGACGGGGTGAAGGGCTTCCATCACATCAATTTAGTTCACATATATATGGAACAAAACATGGCAGCAGCAGATTTACTTTCGAAGAGAGGAATTCATAAGAATCTAGGTCAGTTTTACGTGTGTGCTTATGAACAAGGAATCATAATTAATGTTGGCAGCATTAATTGCTCATATTAGATTACATATTTTGTAGAACTGTGACATAATTTTGGAGAAAATGTGATTCAAATACTAAGGTGGTCTTGAGAAGCCTGTACTCTGACAAATTAATTTTTTTTAAGGGCTTACGAAACGGTAAGTACAATAGCACTTACAAAACTGGACATTATGAACTCAGTGATTTAAGAAATAGATTATGTCTGAGATATTTCTAGATGCAAATGATGTAGGAAAAGAAAAAAAGAATACTTACAAATGTACTATATTTTTATTAATATAAAGAAGAAACAACTGGAAAAAGATATATCATATAAAAATTATGATGCGGAATAAAGTGTCCGTTTTATGTGGATAAAAATAATTATTTTTTTTAATATCTTTATTTCTCATCCAAATTAAAATTAATGCCGTTTCATTTAATGATATTCTAAATATACAATTAATCCTTTTATATTTTTAACGTCCTTCAAGAAGTCGCTTTACCTGATATCTTGAACGTAAATCAATATTCCATGAGAAACTTAAACGAACTGTAGTGCAGTGATTAAACGATTCCTGTATCCCAAAATAATATCAGGAAACTGTCCAAAATGAAATATGGTTTACGCCAAGTCGGTCAAAAATGACATGAGCAAACTGGACTTTTCTATGTTTTTATCCATTTTTCAATTTCCGACGCGAAAGTACAGTAAACTCTCGTCTAAAATATGACCATTACATTTGGTCAGATAATTTTGCATGTAAAGTACATCAATATTCGTGATGTAAAGAATACAGTGAAAAGGTGAAAGTCGACCAATCCCAGTTACTGGCTGCGCGTTTGACAGAATAGGCCAATAATTACAGCACAGGCTAATAATGTGAGGCATAAGAGGCCACAATATAATTTTCATGTACGATAGCATGCACTTACCAGGAATGGAGAAAATAGGCACGAATTCAAATGCACAAAAAATCACATGAGCACAGTACAAGCTAACCCCTGAGGTTAGGTCGATTCCCCAATATTCGGGAATCGGATGGAGATGACGCTGAAAAAAATTGACTGGCCCATGTCAGTAGGATTTCCGAAAATTCCAGGAATCAGCTATTCGCATAAAGATGTTTTGAGGCAACAATATTTTTTTATAATATAATATATATTATTTGGACCATATACTGAGGGTTTAATGGTTAATTAGCATGTGTCTACTTGGAGGTGGCAGCTTCAAACCAAAGAGGTAAAGGGAAGTTATGTATGTTTTCCTAATTTATAGGGATCTCATACACAATTGATATCTGACTTGACTTGATAAACTTTTAAATAATATAATATTTATTATTTAAATATTTAGAAATTTTCCAAATCTTAATAAAATAATTTTGTATATCTGTTTTATAAAATTAAATACGAATTAAATTATTTTTATTTTAAATTTAAAAAAATTGTAGATATTTTTAATTATTTTCTAACAAATTATTAACCACTCTAATTTAAAAATAAAAAAATATGGAAAAAGATTTCATCACTGATTAGGATCAGGAGGAATGGAGATTGCTTTTTACTAAGGACAACCGCTGGATCTGGCAATGAAAAAGACACGTTCATCAAGGTTTGGTGCCTACACTGTCATCACATCGAATTGGCCATCCACAAAGATGTCTACTGGACAAAGAGTTTCGTAAATCTCACACCATGTATTAAGATAAATGATTGGTTTATATTATATTATATGATTGGTTTATATTACATTATTTGATTGATTTATATTGCAACATTTTCATTATAGTTTTTGGAGTTTTTTTAAAAGTGGGATATGGTTAAATAAATTTTGGTTAATTGTAATTTTATTTTATATAAAATGTGTTTTTAATATATATGATTTAGCACTTTTAAAAAAATTTAGACTGTGAAAAAAAAATTAGACAGTGAAATAGTAGAGATTTTACAACTTAAATTTGTAATTTCAATAAATATTTATAAAATATTAGACAAACTCCATAAAAAAAAATATGAAAAATAACTCCAAAACTTATAACCAATACCATGATAAATTACTTTTTTTCATTACTAATATAAAACATCATTCTCTTATTTATATTTTATTTTTGAAACTTTACGTTTTTAGTAATGTAAATATATTTTTTATAATTCTTTTTAGAGAAATATAACTTTTAGTGAAAATCTTAGTCTTTAGTTTTCTATAATTATATTTCTAGATATAAAATAAAATCCAAGATTTTTAAATCATTTAAGTTATTAAACTTAACCATTCAAAATGATAATTTTATCAATTTTAATAATTTTACTAAAAAATTACCAAAATTATATTTTAGGATCACCATTAACTTTGCCTCCTTTATTTGTTATGTACTTTATTATATCAATTTCATTAACTTATAACCAATACCATGATAAATTACTTTTTTCATTACTTAATATAAAACATCATTCTCTTATTTTATATTTTTATTT